>JABFPN010001856.1:0-25807 GCA_022817305.1 Leptoteleia sp. ZL-2020 | reverse complement strand
TGCCTTTATGTTCAATAAAGCTTTATTCTACCTTCCCTGAAGCTTCATCGCGAACCTTCTATTTACATATTTTTGGGCGCTACTTTTTATGTTGAGTGAATGTTCAATGTAGCTAATTTTGCGTAATTTTAACCTTCTATCAATGTTGCGTAAGTTGGGTAATTATCTAAATCCAACGTTCACTGAACCTAAGTGTGTTCTTGGGGATGTAATATATCACATAATTTAGTGCAATATTATTGTACAATATTATATAAATATTTTGAAATATAAATGGAATATAACATAAATATTATACGGTGGACATTTTAATATTTATAATATATTTACGAAAAATGTTTTATAAATATTTGTTGTCATTAGGGCTAGTATATGACATGCAATGTGCACTTTGAATAAAATAAGTGTACATTGTATATTCGATACACATAATTCAGTTGGTTCTGGAGTAGGTTCCGGAACTACAGAACCTGACAGAACCGACCAAGGAAAAACGCTATATCTCGTCATTGATTATAACACGAAAGACAAAGAGCGAGTCTTGCGAGAGAAAAGGAAAGTAGTTTTGTTGAACACTCGGTTGCTAATTTCAAGAGCGATTCTCGGGCCAAAAATCTCAACACTATGCTAGTGTAGTGTGTATGTATGGTACACTCTCTCAGGGGAATGCAGGAGTAAACTTGTATTGACAGTCTACCCAATTCCTTAGATTCCTGCGGACTGACATAAGACGGAAGAGAGCTTGTTTTGACTTGTTGAGGACAAAGGAGCTGCTAGTGATAATGGCCAAGTCCGTGCTTAGTTCTGACACCCTGCCAAAGGCTGGCCGGGTCAATGAAGGTACGCCCGACATTTTCTAGCTTTATGTTATTGTTACCCCGTTGTCATTGCAATTATTATACATCCGCTTATGTTTTGTAGTTTGTCGCGAGTGGCTCGTGCACGAGGACGGAGCATTGGCTTACCGTTTACAAGACGAAGAAAGTGAGTACGCCTTTGGAATTCTTCATTCATCCAGATTATTCTCTTTTGTCGATATTTTATATGAATGCCATTTTTTTGCTCCGTTTTGCAAGCATTTTTTTGCTCTCGTTTTATTTCCTCAGTTTCTACATTTACTCTTTACATTTGTAAATTGCTTTTTTTTTGTTAGAAAGCTGCATCTATTGTTATTTTTTAATTTTAGTTAAAGAACATTATACGGGAAATAAAACTCGCAACGCTCAAGTAAGAGAAGATTTACCTAGAGCTCGTGTGGAACAAGAACTTGAGGCGTTAAGATATCAGTCTTATATTCAAGAACAGTAAGTTGAATGAATCATTTCTTTAATTGAATGTGTGCTCTTAAATTAGTTTAAATTATTTTAGATTTTTAATTATTAATCTTATGTTTATGTGTTCATTTACTTTAACAAGGCAATTGAGGTAAGTAATTTAGATGTTTATTCTTTATTTAATTTGTTTCAAAAATAGACAATTTGTTTGGTTTTTTAGATTTTATGAACAAAAAAGTTGTTTTTTTAGTATTTACTATATTTTTATGATTAAATTAATAATTTTGTAGTATATATTATTATAGTTTGTTCAGTTGATTTAATGACATTAAATTTTTTAATATTTTATTAATGTCATTTATGTTTATGATAATTATTATATGCTTTTTAAAACAAATTATTATATTTAATGAAACGTTTATAAATACATATATTGCTATGATATATACATTTATATATCATATGAATGGTGCTTTTGAATACCGTCTTCAATGTTACATTGTACGACGTGCTGCTTTTATATATAAGTTGGGGTTTTTCTGATAACAACAGTCATAACCTCAGGATCATTAATTTAATTAGATTTTAAAAAACAGATGACGAGGCAAGGCATTTAAATTTAAATTTTTTCTCAATATTTTCAAAATATTTGATTTAAATTAGGTTTCAGAGACATATCTTGGCACCCAAAAGGTGGGCTGTATTCTAAAGGACTATCTGCAACAATACATATATATATATATATATATGAATAATTAAATTGTAGAATAGCATATGTTTTTTCTGAATATAGTCAAATAATTTCAGGCATATATATTTTTTATACATACATACACTTTATAATTTACTCTTGTAATAACAATTATATTTAATTTCTTATTTATTGAATTCATGTTTTATATTACCAATAATATCAGAGTTAAATATAAAATTTTATATTTCACTACAAAAAACACGCCAGAATGAAATTAAATATTTCCATTCAAATTTTATAATTTTCAATATCATTTAATATGTATTATATAAATGGAGAATTTATTCATTTTAATTTATATTTAAAATAAACCAGATAGACAGAAAATAAACACAGAAAACAGGTTTAGAAAAAGAAAACTATCAGAAGTATGAAGTAATATGTATGTTATTGCAGTTTATTAGCTCGGCATTTAGATCCTAATGCACATTAAAATTTTAAAACGTGGTTTTATTTTCTGGCAATTACTTTCATGTGATTTGTTGTCAAATTAAAAAGTTCATATAAAAGTATTAAAAATATACAAACATTTAAATGTATATTCGCTAAAATGCTTTTTAACAGTTGTTAGAAAATAATAAGTAAATTTGTAATATTCCACAATTATCATTTTATTTGTGTTTGATGTATAATTATCGTAAATCGCAACTTTTCAACATTTAAAAGTTATGCAACATTTATGTTTAATTATCGTAAAATTATATACTAGATGTTAGCACTTGTATTAAAAATATTCTTTTATTTATTACACTTTTTAACATATTGTATGAATGGGATAATAAAATTTATCATATATATATATATATATATATGATATACAAAAATGAAAACGAAGTTTCAACACGATTGAATGGATTTTGATACATTTACGAGTTGTAAGGACAATCTTATTAAAGAGCGAAACGCAAAAGGTTTCTCTATAGTTCATTATAAAACGCATAAGCTATTTTAAAAGTACTTATTACTTAATATATTTTTATAGCAAAAAATAATTCACCTTGAAATTCAAAAATTTTAATTTATATTTTGTATATGCGTAAAAAATTTTAAAACTATGAAATCATTGTGTTACCTGTACAATTATTACAATAAAAGAAATATGAAAAGTAAAAATCACATTCACACACAATTGTAAGCGATGCTTTCTCGCATAAAATTTTACGTTTGCATGTCTAATTTATATTAAATTTGTTACTGCATTATCATTTAATAATATGTGCTATTATTCTGATCTTAATAGGGAAGAAAGAGATGCTCTGGTGGCGCAACAAATAGCTTTAACATTGGATAAAGAGGAACATCAGAAAGAGCGCGAATTACGAGAATGGATGAGATTGCAGCTTCGATTAGATGACGAAGTTGCCCAAATGGAAGTTCAGCGTGAAATACAACGAAAAATTCAGGAAGAAAAGGATCAGGTAAATGTTATAAAAGTTAATTAATTTAAAGCAAGATTAAGAAAAATTGATGTTATATTACAAATAATATATATCTAAACGACATTAATTTTATCTCTATTGTCATTAATATATATTATGAAAAATATACTCCTATTTATTTATACTAATTTATTTTTAAAAAAAAACGTTAATTGATTGTTATTAAATAAATATCTTATTTTACTTAATTTTGAACAAGTAGTTTAAATGAACTTTTAAATAAAATCTAACGGTTAATATATTTATTGAACTGGGAAATTTAAAAATATTGGAACTGAAATCCAGAGCATAAAATACTTTCTTTAAATTCGACCGATCATTGAAAGTCTTTTGCCATGCAATGAGTTAAATAGAATTGCGCGGTTCAGAAAGTTGAGGCTTTCACTTTGTTCTCAATGAGCGTTTAACTAAATTGCATTTGTAAAGACAATCTTTTGCGTTAACAGTGTATATCGAATTGTAAGATTCATATGCCTTATAATATTATATAAATTAATATAGTATTTTGGGGTTAAATATTAATGATATAACATTTTTTATAATAAAATTTTACAGTAAAATATATATTATAAAAGATTTTAAATATTATTTGTTAAGAAACGATCTATATGACCTAAAAATCTGTATTTAATGCATAACAGGTAATAATTAAACATAATTTAGTTTAATTTACATTTAAATAAATTTAATTAAACATCAGGAAAAATGTTATTTCCTCAGTTTCTACATTTACTCTTTAAAAGATTATTTATTATATATTTAACATTTTTTAAAAGACTATTTATTATATAATATCAGAGGTTTGCGAACAAAACTCAACGATATTGAGAAATATAATTATGTGATGAGTGATATTGATGTAATTATTTTGACGGAAACCTGGCTTCACCCCGATATTCATGATACGGAATTTAAATTGGAAGAATTTAATATCTTTAGAAATGATAGAAACAAAGAAAGTCTGTATATATAAATAAATAAATAAATAAGTAAATATGACTATATAGTATATATTTTAAATTTGTTTTCAAGGAATTGGCAAAAAAACTTCAAGAAGAAGAAGAAATCCAAGCAACTGATGATCCTGATGGTATTCAAAATGATCAACTCTTGCTTGATCGAAAAATCGCAATGGAAGCACAGGATGCGGAACTTGCACGAATGTTACAGGAAAAAGAACGTTTGAAAGCAAAACGCATTCGCGATAAAGCTAGGCAAAAGAAATTAGAAAGACAGCAGCAACTACAACGTCAACAACAACAACAGGATATCGAAAGCCAAAATGACATTGAACGACCTGTTAGACCTGATAGATTAGATTTAAAGGTATTGAATTTAAATATATTATTTCCTTTTCTTTTTTACACAGAAAACATTTATGTTTCTAAAAATTATAAAACAATTTTTATTTCAATTTCACCAGGATGACTCAAACTATGAATAGTGGATATTCGCCAAGAATTGTAGTATAGAGAAATTTTGCGAAGAGAAAAAAATGTGGAGAGAATTAAAATAAAAAAGATTTATCAAAGTTTTGATAATATTCAAAGAATTTGATCTTTTCAAAATGAAAGGATTTTTTTTCTTATGCATTGCATTTTAAGTATATAAGTTATTTATTAAATTATATACTTTTATTTGTATTTTATATGTATATCTCATACAACACATTTATACAATGCTTTAAAATTGTTTAGATTATATAATGTAAATAATGATGTATTATATTTGATCATTTGTTTGTTGACTTTATAACCATTAGAAAAAGTTTCAATATTGCAGTTAATTACGCATATTAAGAATTTATGAACATTTAAAGCATTTATAACTTATATAATTTATGCAAATTGAATTTGATTTTACGTTTCATAAAATACAAAATTAAATTCCTTATAAAGTAAAATCTCTATTTTATTTATTTGTCTTATATTAACATTAAAATTATGATTCATTTCACAAATGAAATAATTCTTTTCTAAAGGTGAGTCGGATGAAACAACCACATCAGGATTCACAACAGTATCCGGATCCGGATGAAATTTATACGTTAAATGATTCGACCGAAGAAGTTCGCGAAGTACCGAACGTGGCGGCAATCATAGATCCTACATACAACGGCAATGTAAGTTCGTCGAGCAGTTCAACTAACACTATAAGTCCGGCATATGTGTTGCCAACACCACCAGCGGAGTTAATGAACGACGACTTGGCTTGTTACATGCCCGTACAGGGTCAACGTCGCAGTCAAAATCAGTTTGGGTCACAAAGTAGTGAGGAAAAACATAAGCGGCGTGTAAAAGATGGCTGCAAACAACAATAGAATTATATGGTGCCGTGTTTTAAGTTAGGAGAAATGTTATTTTTGCCTTTGTAGGCAGAATGCTTAGTGAAGATTTTCATTTTCAAATGTGTTAATGAAGTCTCATTATTTATTCATAAATCAATAATTTTATTTTTTTCTGATTCATCAATATACGATATATAAAGTTTTTTTATAGTTAAAATATATTATCTTTTTATTTTAAATATTTTCATACAGCTTATAGTAATGTTCTTTGATAACGTAAACATGAAGATGATATTTAAATTCATATTCCTATTGAAGAAGTCTCATAGCATTTAAAAGAATACATTTAATGGTATGTATATGTACAATTTTTATTGTATTTTATTTAATAACATAAATGTTTAAATTCAAGTTAATTTTTGAATTTTTATATATTTTTATATATTCATTTTATACATCAGTAAAATTTCAAACAAAATTTTAATTCTTGAAATTTTGAATCGTAGAAATAAGTATGGAAATAATTGTCATACAATCAGATGTTATTATAATTGAGAGAACGAAAACCAATGCTTATTAAACTTTAAAATAATTTTATCTCGATAATTTATAATAAATTCAGGACACACTTGCATATGCTCATACAATATTTTTTAAGGACAATTCCAGTATAACTGGAATTTATGATATACAAGTTTATAATGAGAATGTATCCTGAACTTGCTATATAATGTATTACCAAATGTATGCTATTGTTGTTTTAGTCGAGTTTACTAAAGAATGCTACTGATCAAAAAAAAAATTATATTTAAATGTATGATAACTTTAATAATTTATTAGCAAAATACATGAAAAAACACATTTGAAAGAAAACTTCAGTAAACAATTTATTGGTGATCATATAATATACTTTCTTGAAAAAACTTTGATACCCTAGAATTTAAACTAGGAGAGAAATATATTTTTAGAACAAGTTAAGTATATACAACAAAAAGTATAATTATATTAACAAATTTAAAAAATTTATGACCTTATATAATTATTATTCACAAAACTGACGTTTTGTCAAATATATATCAATATATATATATATGGATAACTAAATGAAATTATTTATAATTAAGTATCCAGCAATCAAATAAATCCATTCTGATAACAAAATTAAAAAAAATTATAAATTTACAATTGTTATGAGGCTTTTATAAGTCTTTTGACATTTTTATAACTCTTCTTAAGAATCTGCCTTTCAACTCATAAGAATGGAAATGTAAAAGATATGAATATGTTACTTAGAAAAGAAGAGAATAACGTTTACTAGTATTTTATAGTAAAATTAAATGTTACAGTAGTGATGTTAAACTAACATTAAGAAAAGTAATTGATTTAGTATTTATTAGTACTTATTTCTAGTAAAAGTTATTCTAATTTTTTATCAGAAATTTTAACGTTACCTTAGGGAATAAGGAAAAAATTCTTCGTGCCCTATGGATGATAGAGTTAGGTAATTTAAATTGATTTATACTCACCGTTTAATGTTTAACACTTTTAAGAGACAATTTTTTTGTTTAACCATTTAATTTGATTAGGATAAGAGAAAGTAGTCTGAATCTCAGACTGAATTGTAATTAATACGGATTTATTGACTTTATAATTCATTGCCAAAGATTTGAAAAGAAAAATGATTTTTCATGACTTTTAAACATAAACTTTGTTGGAGATATTGATTAATTGAAATAATTTATGAAATATATATTATTTAATATGTGAACACATGAAATTTTCACAAATATTTAGTTAAATTTAAGTTAAAAAATATAGTTAAAATTATTCTTTGGAAAGGTAAAATTAAAATAAAGACTATCAATAACAATCACTAAATAGTATACTAATTAACCAAAATATAAAACTGCAAACACCTTTTAAAGAATTTGTAAATTCTTTTACTATGTATATCATGATATATTTATCATAAATTATTAAGAACTTACTAAAGTGTACTTTCCAATATATTTTCAATATCAATGACTTATTCAAAGTCTCAAACAATTTATATAAGAGATTTTACATGTTAAGGTATTAAATATATCTCAAGTATTATTATTAATATCGTTAAGAAAATTTCCATAATAGGAAAAGACATTTTAGTCATGAAACGATTTTCATCATGAAAGTGTTCAGAATGTAAACTAATAATCAAATTCGAAAAAAATATATATGTAAACATTTTTATCAGAGAAAAATCAAGATAATATTAAAATGTACAATAATATTTGAGCATTAAAAATGCATGACAATAGAAAAGAAAGGATCTGAATGTAATTAATTTTAAGGTTTGATACCAGTTATTAAGAAAATACATCGAAATTGTCATCGAAATGGCGTTGAAATAATGATTATATTTATATTATTGAATAAGTATAGTTTATAAGCCCTGCATTAATCATGGTGACAGGAGATCAATTTAGATATTTTTGTATGCTTCATTATAAATAAATAGTTAAGTAATAAATTATTTACAATGAAAGAAATTTTGCGTTACTTATTAAAGATATAAATTTATTTGATTGTGCACAAAATAAGTGGTCAACAACTATGTTAACGATTAATACTTATTCAAACTGTGATGTTTCATAAGCGTAATAAAATTATTTGTAACAACTATCGATTGATCCTAATCACGCATAAAAACAAGTATTCGAAAATAAACAAGAAATTATATAATAGATTTTCAACAACTATTTTACATTTCTAAGAATGATAAAAACAGGATATAAAATTTAATCTTATTAATTCATTAATTAATATCTACTATATGAGGCGCCACATTCTACCGTTCATCTCTCTTTAATTACTGTTTAAAAATGAGTTATGATCGTTTAAAAGTTGCAAATTATTCTCAGAATGTTAAATTTAATTCTTAATTATATAAATAATAAATAAAAAATGTTTATTTAAGCAATTTAATAATTTAAATAAGGTGATGTTTCTGACTTTTAATCAAATTGTGTAAATTTATTATTTGAAAAACAATAAAAAAGAATTAAATACTAATGCTATTAGTGCATAACAAATTCATAAAAAGTTAAATAAAATAGTTATGTAATTGATATTTTGAAAAAATTTTGAATTATACAATGATTTGATCAAAGTTGTGCCGAACCGCGCCAAGCCGTGTCGAAACCACAATTTGTGTCTGAATCTGAATCGTTTTGCACGCTAGAGGAAGGAATAGCAGCGAGCGTCGAGGATGGTCGTCGATTTGTAAATGTGTGGCGCAAACTTGAGATCTTGCCCCGCGGTGATTCCGGGGTTCCAGGTTGACTGCTCGAGGCCAAACTGCTTTTTGATGACCCAAAATCTTGAGCTCGACGAGATCTTCGCTTTTTTATTGGCGCGTATTTTGGTGGAGGCATCGTTCCATTTTCCTGAAAAGTTTTATAACATAAATTAATTTCCCTTACCAAAAGTATTCCATAAAATGTTACATTAATTAGAGTGATAGTGTGATAAATTAGTTTCGGTTTCATATAATTTTTATATTATATTATAAGTAATAAAAAAGAGACAAGTTGTTCCAACGCTCAGAGAACAAAAGAGATTTTGTTTAAACACATTTATTTGAAAGAAGCAATTTTTTTTATTTTGTTGACCGAATATGCGTTTATGTGTATTTATAAAGTCAACATACTTGAATATTATCAGCAGATCCCCAATTTTTATGAATTTTTTCACTGCTGCTTTGATTGTTACTCGTTACACCCAGGAATTGACTGAAAGCTTCTGTGGTTCGTTTCACCCGAACGTTCAGCGAGCCAATTCGTAGAAAACCAAGATCTTTCTCTGTAATTATTTAAAACAATATAAATAAAATTCATTTATATGAAAGTTGAATATATATGAATAATATGATAATTTTTACACCGAGAGAAATTTATTAGCAATTGCTACTATATTTTATAACTCTTTAATTAAAAAAAAAACTTTACTAGAAAAGTTTGTATAAAATAAATATATTGTAAGTGATAATTTTGTAAAAGCTTGAACCCCTCATAAAATGGTGATAAACTTTGCTTAATTGAATGGTAGATAGTATGCATCCAGGGGTTCATGGATTGTAGGTTGTTTCCGTATCTCAAAATAAATTTATATTCTAACATTATAATATATTATGCAAATTCATAATTAATTTTAAATTGAAACATTATAAAATGCATTGAAAATTGCTACAAAATGATGCATAAAAATTTATTGTTATCTTAATTAGAAAAAGGCAATTACCTGCATGTTTTTTCCTGGCTTTTATTTCTGAAAAGATAAATAAAGTCATAATTATAACGTGATTACGATAAACATGCATACACAAAATATGTAACAATTATTTATTACTTTAGAAGATTAATTAAAGCATATTAATAATATTACACCTGACAACATGCTTACTGCACAATTTAATAATTCAATTTTTATAATAACGTCTAAAAAACTTGAAAAATTTCTATATTTAAACGAGTAT
The DNA here is from genome assembly GCA_022817305.1 of Leptoteleia sp. ZL-2020. NCBI lineage: Eukaryota > Metazoa > Arthropoda > Insecta > Hymenoptera > Scelionidae > Leptoteleia > Leptoteleia sp. ZL-2020. Next base: position 15,540 of record JABFPN010001856.1, on the reverse strand, counting down.
AATAAAAGTTGTTAATCGTTTCAAAACATAGAAAATACATCATTACAATAACAAAACGAGTGTATTAAATACATCACAAAAATTCTAAGCAGCGTATTCCTGTTTTCCACATATATCTGCAACAACCCATAATGTAACAATTATCAGGAAACTGAAAACTGAACAATTGATTTAACAATAGTATACACTGAGAGAAAAATTTGTGTAAGAATTGTAATCTTTTTTTGTAATTTGAGGACATAGTGGATAAAGCCAAAAAGTTATAACCAGAAATTATAAAATGTGTTCATAAAATACGTAGATTTTTCACTTTATTTTTACAAATGTTTGAATACATTGTACAATTTTTGCAACCTTGTCCATCATGTCCTTAAATTACAACGGAAAATTAAAATTTTTTCAAAATTTTTTCTCAGTGTAACAACCATTTTTAAGGACATTACGTGACGTGGAACTGCTAAAGAAATAAGAGGGAAAGGAGAATTAATTTACTAAGCGCGTCGCACAATCGGCATCGGCATTATTATGTGCTAATTTTTAGAGAAAGAGAGTTGGAGAATCGTTTGGCACATAAATTATAGTGTACATTCAGTTTTGTTAAATTTTTTATCACATATACTTTAATCATTTTCCGTTTATAATTAGACGTAATATTTATTTTTCAATACATTATATTATTTTGAAACTGATAATCGTAATGCATATTTAATTACGTTTAAAATAGTCATCAAGTATGTTAAAAGTGTATAATTGAAATAGAAAAGTGCAATATTATTTACAAAAAAATCGTTTAAATTTTGTTAGAATGCTATCAATGTGACAAATAATTTATAAATAACAGTGCACAGTAATTTATAAATAATCTAATTATAATGAATTCTTTTCTACTTAAGTAATTTGTTATTATATCAGATTAAAGAATAATATTTTTAAAAAAATGTAAAATGAATTGTCAAAAATAAGTAACCAGTGATTATTTGAACAAATAAAAAATGATAACTGATTAATAATCAATGGAAAATTATCAATATGACGTGTTTGTTGAAAATATATACTTAATATAGGGCAGTGGAGTTTTTTACTATATAAAAAGCATTGTATTCCCTGAGAGTATTAATTATTTTTAATTGTACACCATTGACGATTAGTAATTTGTTATACTCATTATTAATAGTTTTTCGTTCCCCATTATTTAACTGATAATTAGTCTTTGTACAAATTTCAAAATGAGTAATTTAGTTTATAATTTTTTTTAATTTTGCAAAGGTATTAATTAAGCAGAAAAATATTTAAAATGAAGACAGTTCATTACTTTATTCAACTATAATTATGTGACGTGTTATAAGCGCAATGTAAAATATATCAATTACAAAAATTAGTTGTTGTATTCGATTCAATTATGTAACAACATTATATGAGTAAAAATGTAATGACAATTACTTGATCAAGTTAATAAATCTGTAAAATTGGTAGATGCTAATAGTTGTAAATCCATTTTTGTTAATTAATTAAAAGTTGAATATAGATATCCATCCATATAGTAGGTCAATCATCGCGATACTCACGTTGTTTGTCACTAAGAAATATTCTTGCAAAATTATAAAGGGGTACACCTACTTTAATCTTGTGATAAAAGCGCTTATATAGAGAGAACATGTGCTTCGGGACTTGCCTGAGGGTAGTAGCAGCAGTAATTCCTACAACAAAAGTAAAACCATCCAGAGGCACAAGATTCACCAAAAGAAAAACCCACAACTTTTCTATGCAGTCAGTGTGTAACTATCTCTGGTAGAAATAAGACGAAAATCCGTTTTCCATAAAATCAGCAATAAACTGATTTTTACATTTCTTAAATAATAATAAGAAACCTTTTAAATTCATTTAAATTTATTAAAACACATTGTTCATTGCATTACAACTGAAAATTTAGTTGAATATATGAATTAAGTGCATTTTTAGTTGACTGTATTCAACTGAATTTTACAGTTGAAAATAATAATCACTTTAGATTACTAACAGTCAGTTAAAACAATAGAAATTTGAATTGAAACAATTTGAGTGATTGAGTATTGTCTAATTATTTTTTTAAATTGAGTGACTTGATCTGTTATTTAATTACATAAATTATGCTTTTTTTCTACCTGAGAGTTTGCTAATAATTGTATCAATGTATCATTTTCGTAGAGGTAAGTTTTTAATTACTTTTCAATTGTAATTGTGTGTAAAATTACACTGAGAGAAATATATTCAGAATATATACGATTATTATAACCTATTTTTCTTATCAGATGTTTGTAATCTGAATGCATAGGTGATTCTAAAAAGTACTATCACTGATAGGGCAATTAAAATGAAATTTAAAAATTATATCCGTATTATTTACACATACAAAGTTCTTTTTTTTCCAACGGCGAGAAATGAACTCAAATTGCATTCGTTCTAATGTGTTAAATGTTGATAACTTAACCACTCAGCCACGAGTCATTTTTATTTACCTAGCCTTCTTTAGGTATTAAAGTTTAATTATACATCAGAGAATCTCAAAGCACTGTTTTTAATGATTATAAGCGTCAACGCAAGAAGTACCATCACTGTTGGTAAAAGGACCTCACAGTTTTAAAACAAAACACGAGCAATGCTTTATGCATTCGCTTTACTAACACAAATCGTAATTTACTCTATCACATTTATCTCAGTGTATCGCTTTATGTTCCAAAAGAAAACAAAGTTGTTTTAAATGAAAGAGAAATTTTATAAAATGATGATACGCGACAAATTATATTACATACTTATTAATTATTAATTAAATTAACATTGGTACAATTATAAGAAGAACCTGAAATAATGAAAGTAAATAATATCAACCGAAATTAAAGAAACCATATAGTAGAATAATGATAATAGTGTGGTCAAAATCAGAATAAAGCGTACTATATAAAAAACATGCTCGTTACATTGAAAAAAGGAGGGAGAAACAGTGAAAAAGCATTTGTTGAATACACCGAACATATATAGCAGAGTTTAACGTATGTATAAAACTAGAATATACTCAGTATATTTATAATATTTATGTACAGGCAATCAAACATAAAGCAATAAAAATTTCATATCAAAGTTTTTTGAAATTTAGTAAAAATCAAATTTATATGGTTCATATATGGTTTATATATGTTTTAACAATTTCATATAAGGAAATAAAAACATCATACATGGACATATACGTTTTTCCCTAAACCATATTTGGTCAAATAGGCCATATATGAATTAAGAAAAAACATATATGTCTATACAAGAATTTTTTATTCCCTTGAGAATTCATAGAATTTTATCATAGCAAAGCAGTACAGTCATTTTGGTATGCAATTATTGAAAGTGGAAATTCAAACGGATAAAAAGATATGCGCGAATTAAATTGATAAGAAATTGATACTGGGAGTGAATTGATTGAAAAGAAGGTGTGTATACATGCATCATTTTCCGCGGCGAGTAAGATTCCCCAAAAGTAGGAAAAAGGTGGTCATGCGAAGGTGCGTTGAAAAAGTAGTAGTCCAATAATAATTATCAACGAGTAAGCGGCGAGAGTCAGAACGATAATTCATAAGCCAAATTGAAAAGTGGAATGCGAAAGTTGGCGCCATAAATCTGCGCGACGTTACGTCGTTAATAAAACAAAAATGCCGCACGTCGCAGAAAATAGACCGTCATTGGCGAGATGGCGTGCCTGATCAATGGCAAAAATGTAATTGATTTATCGGCCTTTACAAATTCATTGATAAAGGTTACGTGAAAAATACAAATGGATGGCTGAGATTGGCAAAAAGAGGAGCGCCAAATGGGAGCAGGTCTTGCGTTTTCTAATCGTCCGCCTGGGACCACCCGCTGGCCGATTTTTTGCCCGAGGCGACGAAGCCGGTCGCATTGAAGTTCGCGCGGCGAAAGAAAAGAAGAAGCTCGTCGCGACTCGCGCTGCGTACCGTCGCGATAGCTTTTTGCGCGTTGCAGGAAGCGATGCATTACGGCACAAGGCATTGCGTATATGGTTATTAGATTCTTGCTAATATTGTCGCAAGAAGCGCGGAATTTATATTGATCCTAATGACTTTGTGACCGTGTCCGCCTGTTTTGCAGAAAGCGCGCTTTCTTGTTATATTTATAATATTAACACGCCGCGAGCATTCTAATCGTCATTTGTCGCTCGCTTGTTGCCCCTGACTCTGAATTTCATTTGTCGCACTCGCAAAAGAAGCACCGTGAGATATCGTATTATACTCGGAAATGTTTTTGCGACAATTTCAGAAAATCGACGTTATTTTTCACATCACGTTGAGATTGCTTTCTTAAGTGATTTGACATTATGACAACGGCTATGAATAATGGTACATATGCCGAGTATTAATAATCAGCTTAGGGAAAATTATTATAAGCCGTTTTTTCTTCCTTTTTCAATTAAAAACGTGTTTGAGATTAATGTCGATAAATTATAGAAAGCGTTGTATATTATTCAGATCAATTTATGGCCAGTCAAAATAACTGCACTGAGAAAAAGGAAACATCAATATTATTATTGTTTGCATCACTTTAAGAATATTTTGGAAAAGTAAGAAAATATTCAACATTACTTTTATGAATATCACGTTTACTATTATTAGTAGTAATAATTTTTCCTGTTCGTAGCTAATCTTAAATGAATATAAAACGTTTTAAATTTTACTATTTCTTCTTTCTTAATACAATGAATAATTGTTATACAATTTTAGATATTTTTTTTGCTTGGTTGATTAAAATGTTTGATAATTACTCATAAATATGTTAATGCAGTTGTCAGTTTCATTTTCTACGTTTTCAAGCATGTTAGGGTTGATTTCTTAAATGTTGTTATCTTGAAGAAATTCAAGATTGTACATGAACATTAATTAATGTCCTACAATGAAATTATTATATCTAGATTATTATATTTATATTAATCTAGTCTGACTTTTTCTTTACATTATTATTATTATTATTATTATTAAAACAAAATGAGATTGATTTTGAGTTATGATTTGAATACAAAGCTGCAAATTATATAAACAACACTTGTGTCAATAAATCAAACTTAATTATTATTTGAACTCTCATTACGAATTTAAAAAAATAATTCTCGATTTATTACGAAATGTTTGTATTGAAACTTAGAAAACACCTGTTCGTTCATAAACAAAATCTTATAAGTGAAATATTAACAGAGCTCCATGAATCCAATGAGAATCACGTCTTATCGTGACACAAATAATTTCTAATGATTAATTGAGTACATAATTATCATTGAAAAAGCAACTCGTTCAATTAATTTTGTAACGCACTTCAACAATTATCTAATCTCTCATTATATTCCGCTTTGTACTTATCGTTTGTAAATATTAACGCAGTCGAGTTTAACAAGTTAATGTTTTTCTATTTGATACTTGTATTATTAATAAGAGATATGTCGATCCCGTTAATACAATATTAAGACATATTGCGTGCGACATATTCGACTTTGTTTTATGGATCAGAAAAATATCCGAATTAAAATTTAAAACTAAATAACCAAAAATATGAATAATGATGGGGGAAAATAATGTACTTACTAATAAAGGTGTCCGGGCTGACTTCCGCTTCCTGGGACACCAAATACTGTCTAGGTTTTTTCCCACTGTAATCACGAATCTCTTGATTTGCTCCTGAAAATGGAAGTTTCTTTCATTAAAATGAATTTGAACTCATCGACGGTAATAACCGCGGTATCATAGACGAATCTGATCGGTTTAAATTGAAAATAGAGAAAAGAAGGATAAGAAGAAAACAAACACGTTAAAAAATGTGCCATACATGATTGACGCGTATTTACGAGCGATATCGGGATTGTAAAAATAAGAATTATATTCAGTGGTTTTGATAAGAAATGAGGATGTCAAACGGGTAATCTTTAGCAAATAAGCGGACCGGCTTTGAGGTGTGCCGACACTTGGGGAGGAGTTGTTTGTTCAGATAAAGCTTTTGTGCGTTAATTTTTACCTGCTCTTTATACACGATCCGGAAAATCTCAGTTAGATCAACATGTTTAATTCAAAAGAAATATTGACGCGATATAAATCATGTCTTAAACAGGGCATAGAGTAATTTTTATGTTTATATTACTTATTCAAAATTGTTAATATAAATGAATACATATGTGTACAATTAATAATTAAATTACAATTAACAAAGCGAATAAAATAACAAAACGTTTGTTTGAATAAATAAAAATTCTGATTTTAAACTCTAAACATTATATTACTAATCTAAACTTGTTTATTAATATGGTACAATATGATAGACTTACTATAGTTTTTGTGTCATTCTTATAATAAATGAAATTATGTTACAAATTACAAATTATTTGAAAAATAAAATTACTTTAACAACGAATTTAGAAAATCAAACTTGAAGACTTGTAATAAATTTATTCGAACGACAACTTTCAGTGTATAAAAAGCGAATTAAATAAAATATTAAAAAAAAAAAAATTACAAAATAACTCCCGGGGTATTAATTTAAATTTAGTTGACTACTCACGAGATATTAAGAAAAATTACGATCTTTACTATTTAATGACTCACCGTAAACTTCAACAAGTAAATTGAAGATGCTTTCATGACCAAACTGCATGGCTATGTGAAGTGGCGTGTATCCCTAGAACAAAATAATTTATTGCTTTGAATTACCATTATTCATAAATCACAGCAACCAACTAATTACCAATTAATTAAATGCACTTTTTCAGGTTAGACAAAGGTATTAATTGGATTAAACTTGTGCAATTTAATTATCTTTGATTAACAACGAAGTCGGTTCGCTCGTGCTTGTCCCTTTTTAAATTAACTGGACTTTGCATAATTTCAGAGCACTTAATTATTCATGGATCAATTTCAAAATAAGCATTATAAGTTTGCATCATCGCAATAACGTGCGAGGATTAAATAACTCCAATAATGATTATAATTCTTATTTTTCTGTTTCAGTTTAATTATTATAATTGCGATTGTAAATTATTTTATTAACTAAAACCGGCGGCTTTAATTATCGAACTTTGTTTCGTGATAAAATGCACTAAATCATCATTATTTTTTTCGCAAACAATTGCATTGTACGGGGAATTAGCAATTAAAAATAAACGACATTAATGTCAAAAGAGCAATATTAAGGAGAAAATCATCAAATCAGCCGGAAGTTTTCTGTTTTACGACGACGATAAGGATAAACTCGAAGTGAATATTTTATTGCGGCGTTTCTATTCCGCGGAATGGGAAAGGCGCGAAGACGAGGAGCAGAGGAGTTGAGGGGAGAGGGGCCGGGGGTCGCGGAGACAATGAGGAATTGATAACGCCATATTATGAATATCACCTCGAGCGTGCGAATCTCGTGTTTCCTCAACATGCCGTGATCTCAGGGAAACCAGAGTGAATCGTAACCACCTTGCGTGCGTCCTATCGACGACGCGCTTTCGTTGCCAGTTTTTTTTTTCTTTTTTATTTTGCATTTTCATCCTCATCGAATTCTTCCCATTCAGTTTCTCTTTCAGCGCTTGAGAAACTTACCTTACTTTTCAAATCGAAAATTTATTCGCTTCTGTTACTATTATTTAAGTCAAAGATTTTGTTATTGCAGTTTATATAATAAATAAATTATTTCAAGTTTTTAAATCAATTTTGTAAGTTTCAACGAATACAAATTATTGTATAATATCTCACTTGTAATTATTTGATTTCTAAAATTAATTTTCCGTTGCTTTATTTATAATAATTATCAAGTTATTCCCTTTTTGTAATTGTTGCAGTAATTGTAGTAAGTGTAATAATTTTGTTTAAAGTATGTTCTTTTACTATGTTACTGAAAGTGTTTTTAATATAAATTAATCAATAAATAATTTCATTGTTTGACATTAATTTGCTACATTTTAATAAGAAGTCAATTATCAATTTATCAAAGTTATTAAAGTTACATACAATGTTAACAAATTTGGTCGTGTTCGTGCATTTATTAATCCTGTGTATCTTTATTACAATTGTTATCTTCTCGTTTGTTTAGTAATATTACAAATATTTCACAAATTCCAAAATAGTTTCGAAGTATAATCAAATATGGTGATTTATTTCCGACACTTTATTTTGACAGAATAAACGAAATAGATTTGACGGGTTGACAATAAGTTGCCTTCAACCCAGAAATACGAACGAAATAAAAAAGATCTAATTACGATAAATGTCATGCCCTTACGAAGTTAGATTGCATCTAATATGTCCGTTTCCGTTGGTGTTAGAATTGAAAATGTAAATGTTTGCTCGACGGTAAACATAATCTGCCCAAAAAACGTTCCCATTTTAAGGGTTACGCCAAGATTACTCAGAATCATCATTATTCTCCCAAAGAATATTAAACTTCTTAACAAATATTTATTTTATTTAAGTAAGAAACCGACGAAAAGAAGTCATATCAAATTTCAATCAATTAAATTAAACCATATAAAATATGGGGAAAAATATGATTTAAAGTTTCATAGAAAGAACAGAGTAATTCAAAACTTAAAACTCTGCTAAAAATAATTATTCACTTAATACTTAATCTCAAAAAATCTTGGCGTTCTGTTTTTTAGAAGGGACTTAATGTTTATTCTTTTTTGTACGTATTTATATGTTAGATTTTTCTATATATTGAAAAAATAAAAAATTGTAAGTAAAGAATAAAATGTGTTGGTTCAAACAGAAATATTTTAGCCTTTTCACTGCAATCTATCATGTTAAAATTGAAAGATTATTATTTTTTAACACAAAAAAATGTATATCATTATCACAGTAATATTTATTTCGTTTTTATATCGTATAATAAATAATAATGTAAATAGTTGCATTGACAAAATACTTTTCTTTAACTTCCGTGCACTCAATTTTATGTATGTACATTCTACTGTGAATCCCTGGAATCTAGAGCATTAATTTTATCTGATTATGTAAATGTAAAAACAAATACACAAAGTATTAATTGAATGAACAAAATAGCATCGATAACAAGTTGTTGAGTTGGCCAAGTTTGATTTGATTGAAAAAGCCGAACGTATCATGTTTCCAACTTATTTACTTTCCAGAGTGAATTGCTTTTCAAGGCCGAAAAATGGTCGATCGATCGAAATGCGACAGGTCGCGCCGAATCGTCGCGTTAGTAAGTATCGAAAAGACGTTATCTTGGTGTATCGGTTTTGGACAGGTGAGTTTCTTTTTCCCTCGTCAGGAAGCAGCTGCCCATTTCTCGTCCTCGACTCCACAGGCTAATCTAACCGGCAATGTGAATTCGATCGTATCATATACAGATCGGCCGGTGCGCGACGCGCGTTCATTTATTATTCTATAATACCATCGGCTTTGCATTAAGTACTTATCCAAGACGATTCGAAATCGCGAAATTATAATGTCAGATCTCCGCATTTGGCATGCCGAGTCACGTATTACATTCCATTAAACACAATTTATTGTAATACACTGCAATTTTTTCATGATATATTACTTAACTGTACATTATCTCGTCGTAAAGATGCGAGATATCAGCCGTCAAAATTACGTTCAATTATCATATTTATTTGCCGATATAAGCCCTGCAAATGAATTGCTTTCAATCATCTGACCTACACTTATTGGTACGAAAAGTGGTGACGATTTCAGACAGAGAATTCTTTGTTGATTCCGAGCCTTTGCTCGTCTGGCTTGTGGTTTTTACTATATATCACTGGATTTTATAGATTAATAATTATTTATAGCAGCGGTTTATATTCTAAAATATAGTAGCAAGTATTAATAAATTTCTGCCCGTGTGAGATTTATGCTTTAAATAAAAGCTGGCTATTTTACATTTTAATTTCTACAATGAATAAGGAGGGAGTTGGATTTTTTAATTATTTTTTAATTTGACAAAAAAGATATGTTATTCTGTTTCTTCTATGCGAGCGAAAAAAAGTAATGTTTAAAAAATAATTGTTTACTAATAAAGTTACTTGTGTATTTATTATATATACTTATTAAAGAAATTGATTTTAATTTATCGGCTTAAGATCACGAGTTGATTATGATGTTTATCCGATTAACAATAATTCTAATAGAATTAGATGCGTGATGAATTTATGTTATTTATAATTACTTGGCACAATGAAAGCTAGATAAGTTTATCGATCAGTTTTTACGTGTCAATGGTACCCTATATTTCTGCAACATCCACGTGGTTTCTATTATTGGCGTTGAAAACTTTTGCGCCCTTTGCTGGGGGTGATAAAAGGGTTCGCATTCATTTAATTCACTTTAAAATCCCCTCCTATTTCGATATGACGGAGAGTTTTGACGAAAGTTTCAGTCTGGGGATGATGTGATATATGACAGGCTATTCAATTTAATTAAAAATATTTAAAGTTGTTTTTCATCATTTGGTGTATACACTACATAGTTCATTAGCGCATTTATTTTTGCTGCAATGCAATTATAAATTTGTGTATCTCTGGACAGTGCTAAAAAATTATATAGTTTGTGCAATTATTTGAGTAAAAGTTTACATTGTATTAATAATTTTTTAACAAAAAAAGGATTATATAAAATTAGTATTAAATGAAAACATATTATGCAACGCAGATTAAAATCATTTTTATACATTTTAAATTATAATATAGAAAGACAACGTGTTAATATTATTCAGTTATCATTATATTTTTATTCAATAAATAAATTGTAATCACAATTTACCTTATGTTTGTTCAATTCATTTACGTTGATCGTTTTAAATTCAAATAAAAATTATAAATATTTCAATCATACGTTGATACGTGATATTTTTAAAATTTCTTACATCATATTATAAGGAATACAATAAATGCCCACATACCTCCGGAGCTATTATAAAATATAATCTCAGTTCTCAATGGTCACTTATTATTACTTATTTCGCCCACAACTTACTGATCATGGAAAACATATATTCTAATAATCCAAACAAGGATTACTTCCTAAAGTCACATTCACCCCCCATAATAAACGATGTCAAATTTATCCGCCAACTTTTCTCTATCAACAATACTGCGTTTCGGCCTTAGCGTCACTCAAACTGGAGAAGGCAAAGTCGTACAATGCGAGCCGCACCAATGACCATTTGTCGAATAAATGTAGCCACGTGTAATTGTGCGCGCATTTGACGCGGCGTCCAGGTCGAGATAGGCAAAAGTGATAGCGCGCGCAAAGGCAATTCACCCTTTTCCGATTCCAATAGCATGCGACACGTGCGGGGCCGACAAGTGGCGCGACACACCCCGCACGTAGGATAGTTCCTCCAGCCCCACGTCCTACGTCCCGCATCCCCCGGGCTACGTATAGATCTTCTTTTATACTTTTGACAATATTTTAAAGTAGCATTGTCCCGACAGTTGAGTCACGCCGAGTTTCGAAACAATATCGCGCGACCCCTCGTCCTTTTCCCACTCATTGCTTCACTTTTTCTTTCCTTCTTTCCCCCCCACCCCCCCTTTTTTTATTATGATCCGCTGCAACTCTTTTTCCTTTTTTTTCCCCTGTAACGCCTTGTTCCCGATATCTACCTTGTACCCCGTTTCTCGGCCGGGGGAACGGGACAGCTGCCGGTCACCAATATCGCGCGCGTATATATCATCGTTGAGGATTTTCAAATTTAATATTTTCCTTACAACGGACTGCGCCTTTACGAGCGGCTAAATCATGCGCCCTTTCTCCCGCCACGTGATACGATGACACGCGACGCCCTTTGCGATTTAGCATATTTCTATAAGCCCCGCGAAAATTCGGGTACCAGATATATATTGCACGCATGTCGCATCTCACCGCCTCGCGTTACAGTCCGGGCAATATGAAGTCTAAGCTGAAAGTGTCTAACGTGTGTGTGGAATTTATTAACACTCGGTTTTTAGTGGATTTCGTTCTGCGAACTTGTTTCCCTTATGATTTTTTGAATTTGAAATCACTATTCACGCGCGGATACATGATTTGTAGGTTTATATTATTTTTATATTAATATTTAGAATAGTGTATAAAAATCTAAGACAAGAACTACATTAAAAAAAAAAAAGATTTTTTTTTTTCAATTCAATTTTTAACACTTCAATTAACTGTCTTCAATTACTGTCTTCTACGTTTTTAAGTTATTTGTATTATTAAACATTTTTTTGACTTTTTTTAGTATATATAATTTTTAACTTATAGTTAATCTAAAAAAAATATTAAAATACCAAAAATAATTAGTTGTATCATGATTTATATATTACAAAAACGAATCAATTAAATTATAAATTAAAGTTAACTTCTAAACATCAATTACCATTCCTTTATTAATTTATGTTTCAGTCACACCAAAACGCCTTTAGTATTTTTTGATTCATATCGAACAGAATGGTTTTTTTTTTCGTAAACCGTATTCACGAACGAGTTTCACAAAATATAATAAGCTGAAAAGTTTGCCACATATTAGAATACAATTTACCAAAACTCGATATCCACTGGTTTATATATTATAATATACTTATTTTCCCGTGTATGGGTATTTCACCGTCGTGTTTAAATAATAAAAACGAATGCCGCAAGACTTTTTAAAGAGAATTTTTCTGAATGCTTTGTATGGAGAATCATTCGCAGGACGTTGGACGGCCAGTTGGCTGGGTATGTCATATAGGCCGGTGCTATATAGTCGTATTGTACGATCTGCGGCCGGACTAAGAAAGAAGAGGCGCCACATGGGCGGCTTAAGGCCTTTCTCGGTGCAGCCGCGGTTTTTTGCGGGGATTAAAAGCAACTCGATCCGACGATAAGCCGAAGAAAACTGCGGCGGAAACGGTATAACCACTGACAGATTACGTCGTGGATGATTCGTGAGCCTTTCTGTTCCTCCTTTGTTCCACATTGACCTTATCGTGTCGAAATTAAACAAAGAACAAATAACTTGTATTTGTATTTAATTAAACTTGCCCCTTTAAGGGCGTATTAACGAGATTGTTTATCGTTCGATTTATTCCATTCAATTTTGTATGTATATATATAATATATAAAAGAAATAATTTATATTCTTTAAAATATTTTTCATTAAAATAATTTAAGATGGAGATTCTTTTGTAAAAAAAAAAAAAACAACTGAATTTAAGGGTTCTGTAAGTATGTTGATTGTATTGATAAAATGAAATTAATGCATGGAATCATTTAAAACATTAATCGTACAAATGATTTACGACACTAAAAGAATATCTGAATAATCACAACTCGTTACTACTGAGAAAAAATACTGCTTTATAACATGTTACGTGCTAACTAATGCAATTGTAAGATCAAAAATTGTAATATGTAATGCGATACATATTTACGCGAAAATAATAACATTTCTAATGAAAGTAACAATAATTTTTGTATTAAAATTAAATACATTATACGTTAACAATTTTTAATTTTATAACTAATGTTAATTACTCGTTTATTCTATTTACTAATTGTTTAATTTTGTGTTCAAAGTATTATGAAAATAAACAACACAATATACAATCTCTGCATCGCATAATTACTATGAACTATTGTAAATATGAAGAAAAGTTGACGAAATGAATATATCAATTTATGCGATTCGCTTGTTTAAATGTGGATATATTAAATTAAAGAAATGCGAGTAATTGAATCATTGTGATAGGGGGATACAAGTTAGAGGCAGACAAAATAATCCGGCTCTTCTTGTGCGCGCTCCTCCGCTCGCGTGCTCTGTTTTTCTCTGTTCCGATAATTAGGTACATGGAATGCGCGAGTCCTTTTTCTTCTCCGTTTGTCCCGGAGTACTCGCGTTCCAGCGACATCGGGCCAGCGTATATGTAACGAGATAATTAATGTACGCCGCGGAATTAACCGATTTACATGAGGCTCGAGCGCCACGTATCAGTCTCCGTTTCCAGCGGATCTTCGTGCGGAGCCAAAGAGAGGTGCCGCGGCGACGACGGTTCATCACCGATTGCGGGGCCGTATCTTTAAACAAATGACTTCTTTAACGTTCCACGAAATCACTTATTTGTGCCGAGAACTTACTTATTTTCCACGGCAAAATGTAGCATACCGGCCGCTTTCAAAACAGCACTCGAATACCATTTCACACTTTCTAGATCACATTGTTTTTTTCTTTTTAACTTGTTTTATTATTCCAGGGAACCAGACATTTTATAATCGTCCATTAAAATTTAATTAACGGTAGTAAATATTGTTCTAAAAAACACATGGTTTTTTCGTTATAGTGGGAAGTTAGAGTTTCCAGATCAGGTTTAGATATAGCTCTGGATACTGCAATGATATTGATCGGATGGATCAAGAAAAAGTCAGTACAAACAAACTTTTTTTCTCTCATTAAAATAATCGGCCATTGATATTACAAATATATCAAAATTTACTTTATATTTAAGTCTTCCCCAAGGCTTATTTACCGTTAAATAAAATGTTGTTTGAATCGAACAATTAAATAATAAAGCAAAAGGATGGAGGCATTAAAGGCGAAAAAGACCTGTTTGAAAACAAACATTTTAAAGCGCAGCAAGTATGTAATATTCACGTGAGGGCGTCTTGCGTTCGTTTTCCTATGCTGCCACTGGCGGCGAGCGACCTTACGGTGTTTGTCGCAAGCCGCTAACGAGCAGGGCTTGCTCTTTGAGCTCGCTGGCTTATATAAGTCTTATAAAGAGTAAGCCAGAGGACCACACACGTCTGATCCTATCTGCGATCGCCTGCGCCCTTAACTTGCTTCCTCTTCTTTATCCTTTGACTACAATGTTCTCTTTTCGACCCCCTCCCCCCCCCTCCCTCCCTCCCTCCCTCCCTTTTCCGCCACTTTTTTACGTTTGCGCAAATATTTTGTCACACGTTCCGATAAAAAGTTACCTATGCCTTACTTAAAAGAACTATCGTTATTTGGTTTGTAAACTTACCCCGTTCTGCGGATTCACCGATGTCCAATCATGAAAAGAAAGGAAAATATATAATTAGTATGAGACTTTCTTGAACTGCGTGGATGGTAAGACATGAGATATTAAAATTTATTCTGTGAATTCGTTTTTAAAGTGCATTTACTTTAAGCTTTTAATTTCTATTTGAATATATAATAAATATAATTTAATTCTCTTGGTTTTAGTTTCAGTTATTTTAGAAAATATATTTTAAACCAACTTATATATTTATATTTGCAAAAATTGTTTTGTTTGCATTATATCTGTGCAAATACCCGCGTGGTAAAAACATTGTGGCAGAGTCTATGGCAGCACTGTGGCTAAGACTGTGGCATGCGGGAGCCCACAGTCTTGGCCACAATAAGCCACACATGTTGCCGCAATGGGTCGACTGTGGGATGTGGCCAGGAGCCACAGTCGAGCCATAGTGGCTAACAAAGCATTTCTATATAAAAAAAAATTTACTTTAATCCCACCTTGATTTGAACTCCCGACCTACAATTTATAAGTCACATGTCTTACCA
>JABFPN010001855.1:0-25867 GCA_022817305.1 Leptoteleia sp. ZL-2020 | reverse complement strand
AAAAAAAAAAAAAAAAAAAAAAAAAAAAAGGATGGTAGTTGAATCTCGAACAAATTAAGAGTTTATAAAAACGTGAAACGAAATGTCTATCCAATTTGCAGACGCTTACTTAAGACTTTAAGTAAGCTTCTTATATACGCAGGGCAAAAGAAAGAGTATATGAGAAAAATGAAGGAAAAAAGTCATCTGAAAAATTCTAGCGGGATCAGCTCTAGTTCTCTGTTCATACAAGAATGAAGACGCTAGATTAGCGTGATCTTCGATGATATCGTTAGCCGCCCCTATTCCTCCGTCTAACTTTCGTTTCCCTTTGCTATTGCTTTTTTCGCTTTCATCTTCTCTCGAGACCGCGCTTCATTTCTAGAACCATCGGCAAGCGTTCGTACCATCCCAAGACGTCTTAGTACGTTACCGACACGTTGTTACAATTACCAACCCTTCGCGAGGAAACTGCATCGGGATGCAACTTTTAAAAATCTCCTATTAAAAATAACGGCAATCGAGAGATACGTGTCTCGACCATATCCTGAGTTAATTGGAGTCGGGATACTTAGGAGACGCGTATTTCATACTCGGGGTAGACATTCCCTTTAAAGCTTTGCTACATTAGAAAAGTCCATCCACTTTGGAATAAATGATGGTTTTTTTAGGCTTTTCAGAATATCGTTCCGTTAAAAATAATTATGCTTTTAATATTCAGCCATTTTGAAATACGATAAAGATATTTAAAGTTGAAGAACCAAGATTACCCGGGAAAAAATGTTTCATAGCTACTAGTATACATATACTATAAATCTAAACATATTTCATCGTTGGGAATGAACTAATATACCAAGTATGGTTGGGGCAATAATACAAAAATGGCTAAAGCTACGATTTCCATTCATTGTATGGACAAAACGATATTCTATTTATAATAAGAATAAATAATTAATAAATTTTATTAATTATAAAATAATCACGTCTGCCGTTGTACTTATAAATAATAATTTATAATCTTGCAATATTTTTTGTTTCTAATTTAATACCAGTATATAATACTTTTTAATTTATATATTAGTCACTTTTAAGCTTCAATAATATCGAACTTATAAAATGTTGTACTATATACACGTATATACTTTTGATATAAATGGTGAATCGACTTCGCTGAATGAAAAAGCGTTAACACTCGCACCAAAAAACTTTACACCAACATAAAAGCGACTCGCTTAATTGCCTCGAATTTCGTTCAATATAATGTGTGACCAATGAAATAATTTTTCGGTACATAATGTCGCAAATTGTGAGAAACGTAACGACTGTAGCATATAATCTGACAGAAGCAGAATAAGGTTTCCACGCCGGCGCTCACATTGTAATGTCCAATCGACCGAAAAATATCCAAACTCACAGTCACCTATGGAAATATTTCATTTGTCCAAAAATTTGTCCCTCGCATTTCGCATGAATGCTTTGATTGGGTTCAGCGCCTGACACGTTGACCATATTCCACGATAAAAATACGCGTTATTGTTTGAACGAGACCAAAAATAAAAGTATAAAGCCAATTATTATTAAATTCCGAGTCGAGAAACTGAATAACATTCACTTAATTTTTCAAAATAGGTTTTCGCTTTCCCAATAAGTCACTGTTATTATAACAATTTTAAGAATTTTTATATGGTTAATTCAAAATTAGGTAACAATTTATATTCTTTTATTTCCTACTTCTGTTTTATCAATTTATATTCATTAGAAAATATGCCCCAAAGTTTAATAAAAACACATTCGCTTATTTTCATTACGCTCACTTTTGGACGATTGTTTAATAACTTGCTCGAGCCAACTCCGGCTTACGCATCGGTCCGGCAAAATTTCGTAACTATTCCTATTCAGTTATATTTGTGAAAAAAATGACATTTACGTTTAGGTGTTTCTACTGATTCCAACTACACGCACCCCTTAATAAAAAAAGAATCATGTTCAACCAACTGTGTATAGCTTTTGTCACTTATTAAATCCAATCCAAATATAAACATCAACTGTACGTAAATGCAATAACTTAGATGTACGGGCAGCCTGGCGTTAAATTCGAAAAAGAAAAAAAAATCATAATGACTCGGTCAATAAATTTCGTTCGTCCGTTGCTTATCTTACAGGGTTTTATCGCAACATTGCAATTGACGAGAAAAGGAATCAGAATGGACAGACTGTCCGAAGGGTCCGAAGGAGCTTATTCAAATCCTGCACGTACGTTATATGCGTGTTGTATAAACAGCGCACGAAATCTCAAAGCGTTCGTCCAGTTGGCATACGTCTTCGGCAAACTCATTGACCCCTTCGATCTGATTTGGCTCTGGCCAAATAGCCTTCGTGCGCAAAAATCAATTTTCATAAACGCCCGTCTCTGTTTTAGTTTTCAATCAGTATGGGGGGGAATTTTTTCCTACCCCGGCGAAGCCTGTTAAACGACGCGGACTTATCTGCCGTCGTAAATTTTTAACTATCAGAACTGCAAAATCCTTACGTTGAATTCAATTCTGCAGCGAAGTTACAGGGATTAAGTTTGCCTCCGAAAAAAGAGAAACGCCTAGTGAGTGCAAGTTTGAGAAGCCCGTCATGGGAATATTTAAATGAACATAAAGGGGAAAGAGGTGAGTGTTATCGAATTTTTATTGCGTAATTTACATCATTGTTGTTGTCAGATCAATCACGAAGCAACGCGGGTAATATAATCGGAAAGTCCCTCTCCCGTCTAAGAAAATTAAGTTCCGAGGCAATTTGTGTGTAAGAAGTAGCTGGGACCTCGCGCACAAGAGGGTCCTGGGTAGAGGTACTCCAAAAGTAGCGACTTTGCGTCGTTTCGTGTCATTCCGTCTTGGCTTCGCTTTGGGACCAAGAAGAAACCTATTTCTTCTTTAAATTCGTTGCCTCGCTCCTTATCCCCCACGCCCGACAAGGACACCAATTTCACGAATCTCCTTCTCTCTTTCAACACCCCGGTCCTGTGCCATTTACCTATACCTGGAGTTTTCCAGCCCCTAGTTCCACGATTCTCTCCAATTTATCCGCCGAAACAAGTTTGTAAAATGCAATTTTCTTGAAGGTCGACAAGTCACCTAATCGTGTGATTCTATTGTACTTTCATATGTTTTTCTCCCGCAATTTGCATATTCGGTACGAGACACACTCGGACGTAATTTGTAATACTGTTTTGCGCTCTGCGAGAAAGACGCAGCACATTTATTTTTGTTTTTGACAAATTTCAAGGAAAATAATTCAACGCTTTTGGGACTAAAAAGTTTACAAATTGTTTTCTTTATTTCATACGCTTGTCTGATGTGAAAGTATTATAACTTGTGCACTAATTTATTTGTACTTTTGTAAAAAATGTCACAATATTATAATATAAATAAAAGTCTTGCATTAATTTCATAGAATAGAATGAAAATTTAAATTAAGACTTGAATTTAAATTTATGAAGGGCTTCCTTTATTGTAGGTTGTTAATATTGAAAATAAAGAAAGCGAAAATGACAAAATTTTGTCTTTATTTAGACTACATGTTAAAATCAGCAGTCAGTAGTGAAGTCGTGAAATAGAAATACAAAAACTAAAAGCTCACAAAGATAAAAGTGTTGTGAATTGATTTTAGAAAAGCCTTCAGTTTTAAACAACATTCAATTGTTTTCCATAATGTAACTCCAATGTTTTATTATTATTTTTTTCATATAATTTAAATAATTTTTATTTGTCTTCTACTCTTCGAGCTACTGCCATGTTTTTTTTCGAACTGCTAATACATAATTTGCATACAGATACAGTATTTGCATTTAAAATAAAATCATTAAATATTTATTTTCAAATAAATGATAGTGTCTTATCTAGTACCTTTTACGGTGTTGTAATTTAATTATTTAAATTTTGATATTGGAAAAATACAACAAATTAATCCAATTTCATTTTTTCAAAAGGTATACAAAAGATTCTCACTAAATATCTCACTAAATTGTGTTTTAAATTGTACAAGTTATATTTCAAAGTTTCAAACGGAAAAATCGAAAGCTTTTCGCTTAAATTTCATAAAGAAATAGAAGATAATATCGTCGGACGATTTGTCTCGGGATTATTTGGACAAATCGCGATCACTGTCCGATGTGCGTTGCAGGCTCTGTGCAGACCAATAGGCACATAGCAGTATACTGATTAGCATGCCACAGTGTCGAGATAAGCGGCCTAACGCTACGATATAGTCAGCCGAGCAATTCGACCCGATCCTGCAGAGTGTTTCACGTACGATAATCTCGAATGTTATCTCCGGAAATACCATCTATACCCATTACAATGACTGATTATGGATAAGTATCTATACAAACTGTTGGCTTATTTAATAATTATTGTTTTTCCCGATTGGATTTCTTCGCAACTGTCGATATACTTGGTTCAACTATTTCGTGGCTTAATTGGAAAAGATATAAGTAAAGCAGTCGAATTATTGATCATAATAATCTTTTTTTATGTCGAGTCATGCGAATGAGGTTAATTGCAATAGATCAGGATATGTGAGTGAGCGAGGCGGAGATAAGGAGAACGAGAGAGGACAATAATTGATCGAGTCCAATAAGCTGCCCTTGCCATAAACCGTTGATCCTGTTATTGCAGGTACGCGGAACACGACACCCTTGGCTCAACATGTGTACAATCGTATGGTATATGACGCTATTCGACCAACCATTTCATTAATTTTTCTCGTTATAGTCGCATTAAGTCGTTACAATATATTATCATAAAGATGACCGAGTCTTAATTAGCTGGATCTTGTTCAACACCATACTATGAACAAGATTGTTTTGCAGCACTCTGTATAACATTATACCAAATTGAAGTGAACTTCATATTAAAAAAAGAAATAGATTACGAACCGCTCTACTTAAATCAGAATAGATAATTTTTGTTGTTGAAATGGAAATAGTATTTAAAAATTAGTGTGCATTTATATTTGAAACAACGTAAAATAATATAATAAATTGATTTGTATATATATATATATATAGATATAAATTAAAACATTTCATAATTTCAATATTCATAAAGACAATTAAATCTAACATTTGTTTCAAACATAACAGTTGTAATCTCCAAGTAAGAAATGTTTCGTTTAATACCCAGTCGATGGAATTTAAGCAGATCGAACAAGTGGTCGATATTGCACGTGCACAAAATTATGTACGATTCAGACAGTCTATTTTAGTGAGACAGAAATTTTATTAAGAAAATGAATGTGACCTTCCTTTTAAAAATTGTACTTCGCTTGAAAATATTTTTGCGTCAAGTATATAATATTGTATTTCTTTTTTATTTTATATATTTTTTAAAATAATATTTTATTAATTAAAAAAAGATATTTTCATCGCAGTATAACATTTTTTACTGAGAAAATTAATTTAATGCACACTCAAAGAAAAATTTAGTGGAGTTAACTAAAAATATTGCAGTTTGTTTTTTCGACAAATATACTATAGCTCAATTTGTAAAAATATGGCGTAGCAAACTAAAAATTATTAAATTGAATAAATTCCCTGAACTATAGTTTTTGATTTGCCCAACATATTAAACAATAACTTAAAGTTTATAGTTGGGCGTACTAAGGTAATTTCTAACAGTGCAGCTTAAAATGATTTTGAATAGAGTGAATGAAAAATTCTGATCGCGAATCGCTCGTTGAATGACAAGAGCACCAAAAATTAAGATTCTTCCATGCAGCCGAATGCGGACCCGACAATTTGGAGTAAATATGCTCGATTCGAAGATGTTTCTTCAAGCTTTAGAAATTGAGAATGGCTGTTGATGATTTTCAGGGCAAGTTTCAGGCGATTTATGTTTAGCAAACTGGACATGACGATAGCCAAATTCATGCCGTGAAACGTGGGACGACTATACTGTTAACATCCACGGGGGTTTCGTCCAAGATTTGCATGACAATGCACTGGCATTATAGCCGTGACCCAATCAAATGTCGAGCATACGCCGTTTACTCTAGAGTGTTTATTACCGATGCTTGCTATGCAAATGCCCACGTGCGTGCACGTAAGTACAGACGCATATACACACACACGAGCGAGTTAATAATTCGTTACAGCCGGCTTGAGGATATCACGATTCGAAGTGTCGCACTTAACGCGCCTGAGAATTACAAGTGCGCGCCTTTGAAATTGGTTTTATTATCATGAAACCTGCGGCGCTAACGATAAAGTTCGTATTGCAAATAAATGAGGACAATATTATTTCAGCTTCGGATAAATATAATTTATTTGTGACTTTATGGTGAAGATATTTATGTCAGTAAGACAAGATACCCCATTCTTGGTATACAAAATAATTATTTTGTTTAAACCGCTAAGAAGAAATATATATGTATATTTTATGAAGTTATTTGTAGGTTTTCTTAACATCTGTAAAATTGTCAAATTACTCACAACAATTTTTATTTGATACTATGAATTTATTATAAAGTTTTATCAATTTTAATGTTATAATATTAACCGGTATATGTACGGAAGAAAACAGTGTTTCTTTTTTATTATAAAATGTTAGTATAAAAACCTTATTATTTATTTATTTATTATCATTGGTTTTCAAAACTATATTATTTATTTAATTTATCTTAAAAACATTGCAATCAATTAGCAATTACTTGATATGTTTAGCTTTTGCCACATGTCACCACAGATGAAGCAACAGTTATTTTTCCGCGTGGATAGATAGAATGAATTAACTTCCATGCATCATGTTATTCTTTTCAAAATTATAAATAATATGAAAAGTGTAAGGAATATGACGCATCTTTATACTGGAAATTGAATGAAATATTTTAGTGCTGTTTCGCAGGAAAGAATATATTTTATAGATAACAGTTAATTCTTTTTCAACATTAAATTTTCATCAATATATAAAAGTTATAGCTTTAAAATCGAGAAATTTATTTCAAGCATTATTCTCGACAGATAATGTACGTTGATAATAAGCATTAATTATTAAGTAATGAAATTTTCATTAATTTTGTTTTTGTTGGCTCCACGTTTTTAGTTTTAATGAAAGTAATATTAGTTAATTGTTTCCATTATTTCCTATTATTAACAATCTGAATATTCCAAAAATAAAAAAGTTAACAAAATAATGTTAAAGGTAAATAATTTTAATAATACGTTACTCTTATTTGCACTTAAAAAATATTATTCTAGCTATCTATTGACAATCTTTGCTACTGTATTTGCCTCCTCTCTAATAGAGGATATTAACTGTACTATTTTTTTTTGGTGTAATAAACACATTGTAGATAATAAATGTTAAAAAAAAAACAAATTTGTTGTCATCTTAAATAATTTTTCTATTACAATTGCAGCAAACCGAATCAAAGTTTAAAAGGATTTCTCTGCATTTTATTCTATGACTGATATCGAAAAAAACAAAGGAATTTCCAATTATTATTTCAAATTTCCAATTCGTATTTCCAACTCCATTTCTAATTTCATTTTCAATTCAAGGAATGTTGTTTTGTAATGGGGAGTGTAAGTTAGGAACACAAGAGACTTTCCTTACTATAAAGTCTTGTCGAGAAACATTATTATTTCCAGTACTAGATTGTCTTCCTTCTGCGAGAATGTAGAAACAGAATTTAGCCCGTGACAGGTCATCCCCAACACTTTCAACTGTTATTTTTTTGTCTTTACCACCTTTATCACGGTTGCCTCACCGTTGGTTCTTAAGTAAATTTTGATTATTTTTGCGATCATATTTTTTATATCTTCCATTTTTTTATCAACAAAACAACCTTAAAACTACAGACAAATAAACTGAATTCGTAAAATATTACCACCAAACTTAACAATGATTGACAACAAAATTCATGTAAGTCACCACCCTAACCAATTTTAAAACTTTAAATCGTGTTGTTCCCCTTACAGGATACATGAAAGTTCTGCAGACGAAATCGCACAATTTTGAGATAAACGATTGTTCAAATTCTTGATTCAATTGCTTGCTTAAAAATTACAAGATTATATATTTTCTTCATTTTCCGCTTGAAATAGTTACATTTTATTCAAATTGTAAGATATCTGTTGTAGTACGGATACACAATAAAACGTCATTTAACAATTTATATAATTAAGTTTTACTATATATCAATTTTTACAAAATGCAATTAAAAAGCAACACAAAACTACATTTTATACAATTTATGTAAATTCACTTTTTCTACCAGGTAAAATAATAGATCCATTTGTAAAAGAAAACTTTTATTAATTATTTCCAACGTCCGTAAAACTACATAAAAAAATATGACAGATAATAAGACTGTTTTCAATTTTGATTTAGATATATGTCAATCTTTGAGTAAATATTATTGTTTATAAAAGCCAAGTCACCAGATCAAAAAATTATGTTTATACTTAAAACGGAAATTTTTCCTTTTTAAAACTGCAGTTTTTAATGAAATACTGACTTACATTCAAAAGAAAATTCCAAACAATAATATTATCTGTTTTTTCCTCAGTGCAACTTAAATACTTCCCGATGTATAGAGACGTGAATTAACTCACGTGTATCCGAGATTCCTGACGTACATCATCGTCATTAATTATTTCAAATAAATTTATCTGCCCGATAAAGAAATTGTTAAATATGTATTATCATTCACGTAACAAATGTTCGGTATTAGACGCCTGTTCGTCGCGTTTAAGTAAACTAGCTGTGATAAGTATCCAATCATAGGATAAGATTTATCGCCGTGTCTTGACCTCTAATATGCGAGAGCTTATAAGCAGACGAGACAGAAGTAAAAGCACGCAGAGGTATAGTCGACCGAAAACCACGGAGAAGGTAACTCGCGAAGGAGTCGCGCGCGATTATTTGATTTAAAGTTGCCAGTTATTTATACGAGGGCAATAGTGAATGTTGTAGTAAAGTATGGAGTGGACTGGGGTAGCGACCCCTCTGATCCGGCAGACAGCCCCCGAAAAGCGCGTAAGCACATGTGCTGGTGGCAACATTCTGATTGGAAAGCAGATGAGCTCGGCGGGCTCTTATCTCGTCGTTTCTTCCATTCCTTATTTTCAATCTTATTTTCCGCACGCGCTTGCGAGAAATTCGCCGCTTTCTCATTATTCACGTTGTCAGTGTTTGACAAGATTGGTTCGCGCCAATGCCGAGATACCTTTAATGACAAAAAAGGCAATTCGCAAAATATTTACCAATATTTCCGCTGTCAAGCGTTACACTTCCAGATGTTAAATCGATCTTCTTACTCACGTTACTCACATTAACAAGGACCAGCGATCTAATGAGAATTATGTTCTTTGGTGTATTGTTTGTGTTTTCGGGGCCGCGCTTGTATACGTATTAGAAATCGGGAAGTCATCACTTCTGAGCTTTGCTCTTCTATTTACTTCATCAGACAATGAACAGATTCGGATACAAGTTAAACTCACGGGATTAAAAAGAATGCTCGTAGTTTCGTTTAGACGAGCTGAAACAGTGGCTTCAAAGTCGTTTTCGCAGGCCCTTGGGAAAGACTGTTAGAGGGTTACTCCTGGCTCCGCCTTCCTCGTAGCGAAACCATTCTTTCTCAGAGGTATAATCCTCCGGTTTAATGTTATTTGCCGCTCTCAATATCCATTAATTATACTTCTCATCTCATATGTCTTAATTTCTTCGAATCAACTCATTTATTTTTTCGTCTTTCACCTCGGAGTACTGGGCCAAACCGATTAGAAATAACAAATCAAACAACGGATTTATCTTCCTTTACGTTATCTCACTCTTTCCGCAGTAATTTTCATCATTTTCAGATTGTATCAGTGATCATTTTTTTATTTATTTATTTATTATATATTATTACCTTCAAATTATACATTTTGTCACATTTCTGTTATAAATCATCAACTGCGAAAAAAAGGAAATAACAAAAAAAAAAAATTTGATTCTAAATTTATTTTGAAAATAATCGGAGAATTTAATCGAAAACAAAAGAACGCAGAAACATCGTGGACATATTTATTGATCGACATCAAAGTGCGAAAGAAAATGATTCATTATTTTGTCGAAATAAAATTCATTAAACTTTTTCATTAACGGTGAAAAGCGGACGCTTTTTTAAACCGCGCTTTGTTAAGAAGTTATAATAAAAAAAAGTCCGACGGTCCCCAAGCGGCGAGCCTGTTTCACACGTTTCAATGCAAATTCCACGTCGATTGGACCGCTCTGGCGTAATGTGCATGTTAATCAACTAACGTAGCATTCATGCCACATCAGAAGCATAATTCGCTCAATTTACAAGCATTATCACAGAGTTGTATTTAAACGTGATGAATTAGGTTATCACGCTAGCTTGACATTGCTCTGGAACAATTAGATGATCATTGATTCAACACCATTGTGAGGAGGATATTCTTTAATTTGACCGTGAATTGTAAAAATCTTCCGGTGCGACAGTTAAAAAAAATATTCTCATTTACTCCAAAGAAATCCAGTTCGAAAGCAACGTGAGCTTGTGTTTGCAGATAATAAACTCGATTATTCATCGGAGAAGACTTCGTCGTCCATATTCACTATGTATAAATTAAAGGTATTTATTTTGTCGATATTGCGCGCTAGGAATTATATCTTGTAAAAGTTGATGCGTCACATATAAAAACGATAAATTTTAGAATGTGGTGGCTTATATAACCGGCGGGGCTTCCGGAATCGGCAAAGCTGTGGCTGAACGAATCATATGTCAAGGTGGACGTGTTTGTATTGCGGATGCGAATCCCGAAGGCTGCAACTATGCAAAAAGCTTGGGAGAGAAAGCCATGTTCTTCTTAACGGACGTACGTTAAGTATTCAAAAGTAAAAACGATCTTGGCGCGAAATTGAATTAGAATATGTTTTGCAGGTCACTCAAGAGTGTGACGTACTGGACAGTTTAAATCAGACCAAGGAGTGTTTCGGCAAAATTGACACCGTAGTTAACGCCGCCGGCATTGTCAAATACGAACCAATCTATGACTTTAAGAATGAAATACCCCATAGCGAGGAATCGTTCAAGCGCCAATTCGACATCAACGTTTGGGGCACATTCAATGTCATAAGACTGGCTGCGGGAGTAATGGCGAAAAACAAGCCGAACGAAAATAAAGATCGCGGCATTATCGTCAATCTTGCGAGTATGATGGCTTTTGAACCACCCCCTGGTCTCGTCGCATACGGTGGGACCAAATCCGCCGTCGCTGGAATGACATTACCATTAGCCAGAGGACTTAGTTCCAAAGGCATCAGAGTTATTGGTATTTGTCCTGGATATATTGACTCGAATATGACAAGTAGGTTCATTAATGAAATGAGAGATTAATTATTAAATTTTGATAAACTTAGTACGTATGGTGATACGTATTGATGGATTGATAGACAACAAAATTTTCTTCAAATTTTGATTCACGAAAATTGATTGTTAATATGTACAGTTACAAAGAGTATTCAGTTCATTTGTTTTTAATATTTGCAAATGCATTATTGACATCAAGACTAGTTCATAACAATAGTTTTATTAATACATTAATAATTTTATGGTGAAGAGTATATTGTGCAAGGATTATAGATATCAATAATAATCTTGTATTTTAAATAATTTAATATTTATAATACAAGTATTCAGTGGGTATTGCAAATTTTTGCGAATCAATCGTTTATTACACGGGAGATAAATATGATAATTATTAATTAAATTATTCAATTCATTACCAGTTCTGCACAGTATTTGTTTAGGGTAGGTGGAATATTTATTCATTTGGTTAATGTGAAAATGCTTGTTGATGTTTGTGGTTATAGTTGTTTGGCTATAAAATTCCTATATCAAGTATACATGACAAAATCATAATTAAATTTAATAATATATTAGTTAAATTTATTAGTACATTCTAATTTGTTCTCGTGTTCATTTGAATATGCAACTAATAAAGATAAACAGTTTACCGATAACGAAATTGTTATAAAGCAATTTTAAAGTAGTCAATGTCATAAATTAAACAAGTAACGATACAAATAAATTAATTGACATGATTAAATGATGAATTCAGGAGTTTCAATTCATACGTAACGTAGAAACATTGAATTAGATGCGTGGGTTTTAAGTAACAGTCATTTAATAATCTCCGTCTTGCATTTACACTGAAAAAAGGGATTCACAACAATTATTCGTATTTAATAAATGGTAAAAAATAGATCATTGTATATGAGCAATTAAATATATAATAATTAGTATTACGTAATTTTTATATTTATGTAAAAAATATAACTGTAAAACTAAATTGATAAATACTAGAACTTATACTTTAGTAATGAACTGTATTTAATTATTCAGAAAGTCTAATTACTTACGTTTTTAATATTAACATTTTCTTTTTCTCAATGTAAGCTCGTTATATTGTAGGAAATGTATATATACTTTTGATGTAGGTTTGCCAAAATCTTCTGAACTTATTTAAACAAAAGAACCAACTAACAATGTTTTTATAACAAAATTATTATAAGTGCTGATAAAACGAATAAAAATATAATTTTTGCAGAATATTATCGACTCAAATTTCATTGCTAGTAGAACAGTAAATAGAGACAATCGAATTGTACGTATGTACACACTGCTAGTAATAATGATCAGTTAAACTCTATTGAGATCCATTTTATTGTTTATCCATACGTCTTTAAACTGAATTTAATCTAAAATCGATACGATCGCTTGAACAGAGTATAATTAAATTCTATTCAGTTGAATTAGTATGTAGTTAAAAACGAACTCGAAATAAATTGAGTTTATAATTTATTGACCTCATTTACAATGTATACACGTGCCCTACTTGATTTAAATGATACGAAAAATAAATATAAACTGAAATCAAGTTTCGAGGACGTAAATTTATATCGCAATAAAAAATGTACTTTAATACGTCCCATTCATCAGAATCTTTGAAATTGAATTACAAATTTAATTTCCACTAATGAAAGTATAGTGGCCAAAAGATGTTTTAATATTAAATTATGTCATCCATCATTTCAGATAAAGATTCCGAAGAAGAGAAGAAATTGCGTATTTCCATGAAATTGGCCCCAAAACGCTACGGAACGTGTGACGAAGTGGCTCATCTTATTCAAGCGGTTATAGAGAATCCGGTAATGAATGGCGAGAACATAAGAATTGACTCCGGTTATAGATACTCCCAAATCAACGACTCCCTAGATATCACCGAACCCAGCTGCTGAAAAGCTCCAATCGGTTCGACCACGGACAAACAAATTTCCTGTAAAACAACTCTTAATGTATTATGCTTTGTTTATAGTAACACCATTTATTTTTGTAAAATTAGTTATTTCTTCTTAATGCTCTAAATCCTTGTTTCCAACTCTATTCAAGTTAAAAAGCGAGTGACTGGAGTGCGATAAAAAGGTAAAACAAGTTAAAAACCATCTGGCCGAGAAATGTTGGATAAATGTAATAATGATTGCTCGAAAGCAAGGAAATGAACACGATTTTTAAATCCTCCCCCTCTCCTCTTGCTCTCTCGCGCTACTTTCGACACATTGATCGTCGTTGCTGACTATCCCAACGTTTGTCGTCCGACAACCAGCCATCGTAGCTACTTTTGCCGGGATGAAATTTATGTATGGAAATATTCACGTCGAGCATTACGCATGTGGAATATCAGCAGCAGCTGGAGGACCTCCCGTGACGACACTACCTACGGAAATGTATTTTACACTACTACCAGAAGCGCCAAGTAAAAATATTCGCTCGAATGGGTCTTTTCTCTCTCGCACACGCTCGCACCACTCGCGTACGAGCGCGCACACAAACATATTCATTTGATGTTTCCCTTGGTCTCTTCTCCTTTTGCAATCCTTCCGAGGAATCTGTTCGCACCTCGTCGGCACCCCTTCTGGAGAACCCGCAGGCATCGATAGTTCGGTAGACCCTATTCTATGTATAGATTTGTGGTAGTCGTGCATTCCCACGCGACAGCGAAAGCATCTTCATGTTTTATGCACGCACGATGACAATTTTATGAGCCAAAGAGGGACAGATTGCAGCAGACATTCAGTGCGAAACGAACAGCTCGGCTACGGATTTTTTATTGTTGGAATATTTCGCTTTTCTTTCTTTTTCTTCCCTTTATTTCTCTCGTCCTTCCTTTTCTATTCTGCCTTTGCTGGTGCAATTTTTTTGTGCATCTTCCTAATATTATTCTAAAAATATGCGCATAAGGAAAATATCAAAATTTAATTCTATTTTTATGAGGCAATTTGTTATTCCATGGGAGGGATTGATGGACGATTTTGAATAGGTGACGTTGGTAAGGGAAGATAAATTCCGGTGCATTGTTAAGAGTTGATGAAATTGAATACAGTTGCAGCAGGTGTTTTACTCCTTTTTGCGAAATTAATCATTCTCGTTTGGGATTCCAAATTATATTATTGTTTTGTTTAACATTTCTTAATAATTATTATTGTTATAGTTTCGAAATATTACTTAATGAGAGTAATAAATTTTCCAATTTTAATACTTCTTTTTAAAGAGTAATGTTGCTCAATCGATTTTTGAAAACGTTTCATTTTTTAGTGCCATTTATTTGTAATACTAACTAAGGGTGTTCAAATTACGTAAATTTAATTATATGCGCCAACATTTTATTAAATTTACAATATTTAAGCATCAATTGTCACAGCTGTGGCACAGGAGTTTTCCTCATGGAAATTAAACATATTTTTACGGGTGTGTCCTTTTTAAACAATCTCACTTTAATTTTCATTTCAACTGCTTTATTTCATTAATACAACTAAACACCCTCGACTTCTAGCTGACAGATGGTATAAAAATTTCATACGTACAAAAAAATTGTAAAGATTTCGTGCACTACAAAGAATACTTCACAGAACATAGTTGACTTATGGTAATATTTGCAAGATTTATTTAGCTGACTTTCATTTGTAATGGTTTTAATTTTCCAGCAAAATATTTTATAAAATTTACGCATCCTTAACAATATTTTATCACATACAACTACCAAAAAAAATATCCAATAACATTTTTCATTGAATTTAAAATCAGCATATGTTTTGACGTGAAAGTAGAACATCACCATAACAGTCAACAATATCAATTTGATCATGGTACGATGGTCGCAGTCATAACCGCTGTTATAACATCTCGCACGAGAGTTGCCGCCTCCGTGGCAAGTCTCGCGCACGCAAATATAAAAGGACAATTCTGTATCGCTGCCCCATAAACGATTAAGATCGTTCGAATAAGAGTGTTGATCGAGGAAGCTGGGTCGTTGCTGTTGAAAGCTTGCTGAAGTGCCTGTTGAAGTCCCACGGTAACATCACCTGTTGTATTCAGAAACTGCGCAAGATTTCTTCTTGCTTGATAAACGACGAAATCGTGGTGAAAAAATTTGTTCGTTTCCGGGAGCGGCGGTAGCGGCAATACAATCACATTCGTGGCATTTGTGATGTTCCGTGCCATTAACAGAGCCGTTATGTTCGGAACGGGAACAATATTAGCTAAGTTTCCGATGTTATGAGGATATTTGTGGTGTCCAGGGAAAAAAAACTGCGCAGGTCTGGAACCGGCAGCTTCCTCGGCAGAGTCCACATTTTCGACGTCTTCGTTTCTAGGCATAATAAGACGGGACGAAAAAAGGGGCGTGTTTATTCCCGGGATCCTCGGAAAAGTTAGTTTGCCTTGCGCTTGGAACTGAAAAAAATTTTAATCGTGTACTAATTAAATGCGATGTCGACTGACGGGAGCGCTTCTTCACACGAGAAAAGATTGGACGGTTGAATTGTCAGAACTTTAATTTAATGATGGCCTGAGCTCCACTTTAATCATTGCGATTAATTCGAAGCTGCCTAATTATGTTATTACTTTTGTCGTGAGAAAAGTGAGTAGAACTGATCAATTAATTGTATTTTTCAAATATTAAACTTGATATGAAATGAAATCTGTCTTAATTCATCATTGAAATATATAACATAATAGGAATTTATGTCCATATTATGGTTACAGTATCATTATTAATGTTTAAAACGACTATACATGTTATTTTAAATAATTATAATATATTGTAAAGTATTTGACGGCACGTAGTGAATTCCGTTATAATATTCGTCAATAATTTTTTATTGTTAGTTTTAAAAAAAAACTTAATCCTTCATTTTCGCATTTTATTAGCAGAAAAAAGAATCTTTCGATCAATAAATTATTTTATTAAATAATTTATTTGCGAAAATAAATAAAATTCCTTCAGTCACGATTTCCAAGAATGCAAGCCAGACCTCAAATCACTCAATGTTAACCCCTTAATTCTTTACGGGAGCCTCTTTGCCCACACGTGACGCCCAAAATAAAATGGAAACTTACCGCATTTGCATCAAGACTGGCCAGACCACCGATTGAAATGGCTGTGGCAGAGGCCACGATAGCCAGAAAGCACAACGAGAATCGAGCGATCATTATTTTCGACTAATTTGCAAACTATGCTTCGACGACGGGAAATTCTTACTGGCACATATATATAAGTGGCACACGTATATAAACACCATCGCGTCATTTGTTATGAATATATAATGGGAACAAAACATCTGTGTCATTAAATACGAGTTGCAAAGACACACATTCATTAAAGCGGTAATTATTTTATTTCGCTTTTCACGCGCACTTTTATTTATTTAACGTGCCATTTGCCTGACATTGACTAACAATGCGCCAAACGTTACAAATTGCGAGAGCAACATTCATGAATTTTCAAACATATCAAACGCATTCATCATTATTCAAGACGTATGGCATGCTTCACAAAAAGTCATTGTGCATATGTACATGCGCCATTAATGAAATGAGGAAAATATAAAATATCTCAAGTTATTCTTTTACCTCGCAATAAAACTGAGATTTCTTTTTAGTTTACTTTTTCAAGACAGAAAATAAGAGAGTGTGAAATGTTGCGTTTATTTTCAGAAACCGCGATTTATTGCTGCGGTTTTTTTCTTTTATTTCACCGCAATTTCAACGTTATAATTGTTAGCATTAATTGCAATATCATGATTAAATTAAATGTATTGATGCAACGCTATAACGATCGATGAATTAAAAATTCTTATTATAGAAGAGTTCTTTATTTCATTGAATTGCAAGTAATTAAAACTACGTTTATATTAATTTTCATCCCTCTGACGCTCACAACTGGCAGATATAAAAATAAGTTTTAGGAAAGTTTATTGGAAATACGAAAATAAAAACACGCAATATATATTTTTTTCATTACAGCCAGACCATATCGAAATGAACAGGAAGCTTGCACGCACGAGCGTGGAACCTCCTCGTTGGTCAAAATAATCGAATGAGTTATAGTCGCAACGAGACAAAATATGAAGTTTCAATGTATTTTAACGTGCTATCAACTTCATGGTTGACGGTTCCCATGAATGCTCAAAAATAATATTAAAAACTGCCAATTTATGGTGCGACCATTCATTTTCAATAAGTGCCATTATTTATCCTTATTTATTTCATTTTATAATGCAAGGATATTTTAATGATACGATCGCTCGAAGGAGAATTAAACCAAGAGCTAATATTTCCGCTTAATTCAAAGTATAATAATAGATTACGAATTTGTACTAATTGGTTAATTTGGAATTAATCGTTGACTTATTTCAACTTCCCTGGTGATTAAATCTTAGTACAACCCGCTATTAGTAACGAATGCAATATCTATATATATTGAAGCAGGCCATAAATGATGAAGAACCGTTCGAGTCCATGAGGGTGCCAAGCTGATTCAGCTACATTCAGCCAAGCGAAACACCCTCTCGAGACGATTCCAATGCTGGTTACGTTCAATTTTAGAAACGAATCTGATTCATAGTAGAACTTTAAATCAATATCACCTCTAATTCATATAACAGTATGTTTGTAATTTTATATTTTAAATTTACTAGCTGTTATCTTCTAAATATTTAAAGTTGTCTGGCGAAGAAAACAATAATTGAAAAAGGAAAAAAGTATTTAGAAATGGATCAAATATTTGGCTGGTCATTAAAAATACAATTACAATAATGAACATTGCATTTAATGTTGCATCCAATACAAAAGTAGTATTAATCATAGTTACAATTATACATATTTAATTCGACGTTCTGTTATTTCAAGTATTCCATTCCATTCGTTGGGCAAAAATTTCACTACGACACCAATTTAAACAAACTTTTTCCCTAGGTGAATTAGCGAGCTCAATCAAACGTTTTTTGCATTGCAAACCAATTCCGAACTTTACGGATAATATATTTTGAGTGAACACTTGCCGAGTAAGAGCGTGCCTGATCACAGGATGAAAACGCCGAAGAAGCGAATGCCTTAACCTCCCCCGTGTCACGGTATTTAACCGGACTGAACGATATCGATGGAGTTTTCTACTTTTTGATTCTCACGACTAGCGAAGCGATGGTAATTTGGTCTGGGCTGACTGAAAAAATGCACCGGAAGGGAGAGAAACACAGAAACCAGAGGGCATGAGCGCGGTTCAAGTGACAGAGTTCCGTTGTCGCGTATAACGAAGTGGATTAGTCAGAGTGACAGAGGGTGGTAATTCCCTTGGTAAATGACGTCGATCATCGTATAACGAACACTACGCGCCAGTTACCACCCGAAATACATTCGGCGGCTACCAGAAATGCTTGATGTATTTCCATCTATTGTGCAAGATTAATGATTTCGTAACTGCTTACTAATCAATTTCAAGAACGCGATTTCGTGCAGGTACCAACTGGCGCAAACTTTGCAATAAAATTTCTGCTTTATAGTTTTAGAGAATTTGAGCGTTTTTAATTTAAATACACAAGTTGATAATACGTTGTTACGTTGATCTCAACTCTATTATGCGAATAATTTTTCTGAGCAGTTGTACAATATAAATTAAATTGTTTAATTCGTAACGATCGACATCTTATATTTGTGAGGAAAACTGTTTTTGTCATTACAACATTAATTGCCTTGTTGAGTTGTATATGGTAAATATGTGTTGAAATTTAGGTTGGAATTGTAGAAAACAATGCTCTAATAGCACAATTAATTTACATAGGATTAAACGTAGCTTTTACAAGAAAATTTATAACAACATATTTATAAATATAATAAACTATTAATATATAACAACATATTTATATTTCGTGGATTTAATAGCTAACACTTATGTTAAAATATATGCAATTTCAACTTACAGGAGTCCGTGTCCGACGCAGCTATTCTCGCAGAAGAGTAGAAGTAACCCAAGATATAAAATATCCCAAAGGCCTTCCAGAAAGACGAGCGATTTGAAGTAGGAAGAATGAAAATGGTATGAGACTTTGCAGGTAATATTAATAAGTAGAAAGAAAAGTTGGTTTGATCAGCAAACCTCGAACGAGTCCAGTTTCAACCACATCACAGACGCTCTAGAAAGTGCGCTGAAGCTATTAGCATAATTATAATACTTTCGTCTGGGTATCCAACTTTCTGCTTATTTTAAGCTTCGCTTCATATCTTCCTTCAGTTCTGTCCGCTCGTCTGTTGGTTAGCTCTGATATTCGTGATGGGATTGCGAACGAATCTATTACGTTGATGCAGCATTAAAGAGCCAAATCATCAGGATGAACGTGGTTCTGAACTCACCGACATTATGCCTCCTCTTTTAATGCCTTCCCTTTTTTTCTCTTCCCTTTTGTCTGCATGTTAAACTGCGAAAACTTTTTAATCGGGGCATATTTATTGGTGCAACAATATCGTATATCTTTTTAACGCCTAAATAAGGTTTTCAGCTATTAAACTGTTTGGCTACTATAATTTTTTGAAACTTATTAGCATCCGGAAAAGTTTAAAATTTAAACAGTCCTTTCGTAAATTATAAAAAATATCAATTTCACTTTGTGACACACACATGTTTGAGTGAAGTTCATTTTATCATATCCCGAAATGCATTTTACTCTTGAAAATCAATTTCTCCTTTTATTCCTTGATAATGCCTTTTTAATTACATCATTATTAGCATAATTGAATAATTGCTTTAATTAAGTAAATCTGAAATTATAGATTTATCATGTAATAACACAAGCTCGAAACCCTTGAAATATGATGATAAAGCAGATTGAAATTAAATCATTCAAAATACTCATTTATTAACAACTATTATTAACAGCAATATTCCTTTTGTTTCAACACTGGTATTTATTTGTACCTTTTCGTAATTCACATTAACTTAAATCAATTATGCAAGCAAAATTATGTTTTTAACAATAATCGTTGGCATAACATAAACCTCGAAAAATTTTATTCGAATTAAAACCACTTGAACCAACAATAAAAATTTTGCATATAGCATACTATTAACCGTAATCTATTAACGGTCAGCGAAAGTTAAAATTGCAAATTGCTGCATAATGTCCTGAACAAACAGTTCAAGCAAAAAAAGTTAATGGATTTCTCCGCTCTTCGTACATCTCCCTACATAAAATCTATAAAAAGCACGCACGAAGTTTTGATTGGAAAGAATAATAAAATATAAAAATATGATAAAATATATTATATTTACACAATTATAATTCTTTGTCTGCTTTATAAAAAAATATAAAACTCAATAACTTTGTTCAACTATTTCACACCAGACGTCAAATAATTATAAATCTACATTGAAAATTAAAAAGTACCATTTTTCGTGCTCCTTTGGACCTCTCATGAACAGATTATAATAACAACTACAATTTATACCGAATTGTATTTTTTCCGACGGCGAGTCGGAATTGAATTCAAATTGCAATCGTTCTATTTTGTACGGACCTCCCGAAACAAAGTTTGGTTTTGAAAATTGAACCCTTAATGAACACCAGTTGACGCTAGATTTTTCACAGTGGAATTTCCAGTAACTCTAATTTCTTGCACAAACCCTCAGATGGCTGAGATTAATTCGTATATAATATTCATACATCACAAAGTACAAAACTTGGAAACAACCGCAGAAGAATTTGAACGCAACCGGATATTCATAAATGCACGTGTGTATGAGTGTTGGGCGTCAGGTATTTTGCAGGGAGCCCGTACCTTGCCACGCTTTACATTATTTCCTT
This sequence comes from Leptoteleia sp. ZL-2020, assembly GCA_022817305.1. NCBI lineage: Eukaryota > Metazoa > Arthropoda > Insecta > Hymenoptera > Scelionidae > Leptoteleia > Leptoteleia sp. ZL-2020. The sequence goes on along the minus strand of JABFPN010001855.1, from coordinate 4,700 downwards.
CCTTATTCGTATCCGTCGTCTCCCTTGTAGTTTCCACAACTACCTTAGCCCCTTTCTTCTCATACGGATCCAGCGACTTTGCCGGATTTCAAGATGAGCCTGCCCGTACCTATCGCAGCTAACTCTCAACTATTTCTCAGATCTTCATCCGTAGACAGCGAGTCTCTTCTTGAACCTCAGGAACATTGAAGGGCTTCTTGGAATTCAGCCAATTCGCATGAACGCACCTGCTTCGTTGGTGGAGCTATTTACCTACCCATTCGTTAACTGACTACAACGAACCAAACGTAGACGGCGGTGATAAAAGACGTGGAAGTCACGAAACAGGATCTTATATCAAACGCAATCTGATTCGCGCAGCAAAGAATTTCTTTCATCCGATAGAAATCATTCGAAGGAATACGTCTGGCTACAGATACCGCGGATTAAACTTTATGCTAAATCTACACTATGTTGACATTCATAACATCGACGCATTTTGCCTATGCAAATTTCCCCGCAGAATTGTTTTGAATAATTTTTCACGACCAGAAATTAGCATACAAGATAAATGTCTCGCTGATCTCCGGGAATATGGATCCAAGCTCGCAAACACTTTTGTTATCACCCTCTTCGTCTTCGCCGGCAAATCAATGCCTGTCTTCATCTTAATCCCTTCTCGTCTATCGTCAAATAGTTCGACAATGGTGATTTGAAATCGACGAGTTCTTTCCGCACCCTCTCGTAGGTAATATTGAAGAACAAAAGGAAAAGGTTCTTTTGAACCATGCGCCAATGTTTCATGTCATCTTTCGACTGACGGTTGATAACGACTATCAATCACGTAAGTAAAATCTTTAGAGCGGCTGCCTCAAAGCATCCATCTACAGAAGAATAAAATCCCTATGATTACTTTACCTTTATTTACCTAAGCCAGAATTCGTCCAAGTGATCTCGATCTCGGCGACGCTTAAAGCAAATTAGCAAATTAAAGCGGGCTGCTTTGATCAATAAAAGACTCGGTTTTCTTTCGTGGCAAAATGTGTCTCGTTATTTAAGGGAACATTTTCAATCCTCGCGTATACGAAAATTGCATGGAACGTCTCGAATCATTAATCTGACGTTCTTGACGCAACCCGTGCCGCACCTGTGTAAAATGGAGGAAATCAATTGCATTTCGCCGAGATCAATGATGATATAGAGCTCTGCGGTATATAATAGCAGTATTCTTTTGCTGAGCGATTGGCACCAAACATTGGCCGCGTAATGGGATACTGGAGACCACAATACACCCTTCATCGAGGTGGAAGAGGAACAAGAGAATAGCATTACGTTGGAAAACAATGTAGCGATTCAAAGGGCCGCCATCTTTGTCACACCAATGTCACTATCATCGTCATTGCTAGTATCGCATCAAGCGGTTTCTGTTATGTTCGATTCTCTCACATATCTATAGATTCGTATCGTTATATCAGCGGGGTCCTTGATAACACTAGGATAACACTGGGAATCCCGATGAAGAGTCCCTCCGCAATTCTATAGATTCCGTTTTCGAGGACGCCAGTTGTATTAGTGGTACTCTGTTAGATGGCTTACGAGGTAGTTATTTGGTCATTACGGTGTGACTGATACCACTTATGTTGGCTCAAAACAGAGATAATGGGAGATGCACGCCATTGTAAGTTTGGTTACAATGCGCGTCGTTTGGAATTCAATTCGCCTTCATTGATCGTTTAATTTTGTCGAAATCGATCAATCATTTAAGTCCAGAGTCCTTCGTCAAGTTTTGATGATGAATTACTGACACTTGGCTTGCGCGATGATTTACAAATTCTTGAGGCAAAGTATTCGGCTAATGAAAAAAAAAATACCACATCGACGATAACATAGTTGTTGGAATATGAAAAATGTGATGAAATATACATTTCACGAAATTTGGTGAAACAGCGGTGGAACGTGAACTCGCACCACTGGTGTACTTTAGAGATAAAGCGAAGCATGGTATCGAAGCAGGTTAAATGTGGCGCCCCAGTAGTATGAGGTTTGCCTTGAAAGCCTCTTTAATCACGTGCAATCATTTCTGACCGCCTAGTGCTTTATTGAAGATTAACTGTTTAAATGAATTAATAAATGATATTACCTTTAGTTTATTCACTTAAATCAGTTTAAATTTTAAATTTTCAGTAAAATAGGTGATCTAAATTATCTCATTTCCGTGATTATTTAATAATTACGATAATGAAAACCGTATTAATTGCAAATCCAAGGATTACTTTAAAAGTAATAGTATTTTATCTATTTATTTATCGTTAAAGCTGTTTATTTTACTATGCAATTATATTTAGAAATCGTTGTTTAATATGAAGAAAAATAAAATTTAAGTTGCATAACGATTTTTGTAAGTTTTGTTCTTTCACTTTTTCGTTAACACCTTCAGTAGATTGAACGAAGTTTTTTCAAAGAGTTCAGTGAACTATCAGAATGGTTTAAATACTCCAGCCGGTGTAGCCGATACCACCAATACTTGCTCCTAACTACAATAGTTTCCAAATTGTATATATAACAAGTGTTTATTTTCGAAATTGAAACTGCAAGTACACTCACGATTGATTGCTTGTGAAAAATTAGGAATAGTTTTCTAATAAAAGATTATTACGAAATGTATTGTTATCGTTATTATTATTACGTTATATTGATATTAAATATATTGTTTCGCCAATGAATTAGTATTAAAAAAGAACTAGAATTATAATTACATTAAATATATTTTTATTAAAGAAAGATCATCTTTTTCCATACAAATAATCAAGATTAAAAATGTTCAATTACCAGAAAAAAGAATCAGTATTTCATATGAAATGTTGAACATCAGACAGATGTAATGTTTCTACGAATGAAAAATTTTGTTGAATGGAAAAAATGAATTTTTTTACGTCTAAAAAGACACTGTGAGCAGAGAGAAAAAAAGATATTAAAAGAATATCACATGTACAAATACCACAATTATCTGCATGCTTGAATTTCAACAAAATTAAATACTAATAACAAACTGGAAATCATTTCAAATTTACTGCAATCAAGTTTCTGTATAAATATCGTCAGTTAAAATTTCAATTTTCGTTTCATGGACGTTATAGGAAAGGACATAATGGCAAATAAAAATATAACGAGCTTTTCAAATTGTGCATTAATCACGCACTACCGGAGCAAAAATGCGAGGTTAAGAATTCGGTTAAGAGAGTGAGAGATTGCATATCGTTGTCGTAAATAACGAGTACTGTGTGCAAGCGCGGTTTTATCGAGGTGTTCCTCTCCGCAAAAGGGTAATATTTCCATGACACCATTACACTTACCGAGAATGAGCCGAGGCTCACTGGTAACTACCCAGTTAACGCAGTGCGGCTTGGTTCCCGACCAATATCGTTTTCTGGCGCTACTGTATACACGCGTATGCGCGTACCACGCGTCTGTGTTCGTGAGCGTACGAGAAAAACGAATTAGTGTAAAATGGAAAGAGGCGTCAAAGTCTCGCCAAAGTTATAAAAATTCAATTAACTTCACACTTCTAATTAATTCCGTATTTATATGACGCAATAAATGGTAGTTGCCTTGCCACGTTTGTTTGTTATATTAACGCAAACTTCAATACTCGAACGGATATCGCATAAAGCTCACTATTTCTTTTATTTATCTTTGTATAAATTGCCTCGTTTCGTATTTTTTTATATACAATTCAACTTGCTTAACATTTATAAACTTGTTATACAACACTTCGCTAAATATTTGCAAAAAAATTATACTCTCAAAGTACATATTTTTGATAAAAAGTATTTACTAATTTGATAGAATACAAACATATAAATAATTATCGTTAAATTAGTATCATTAACGTTGGGTTGCAGTTTATTTCATGCTTCAAAGTTTGTGGCTTTTATAATATATTTATGTTCCCGCAAACGTTAAATGATAAGGTGTTTCAAACTTATACGATAATATAATAAAATAATGAAATGAAAAGGCAAACTAAAAATTCAAAACAAGATTCAAAGTTTCAATAATTTATGAGATATTATATACAAAAATTTGAATTCCGAAAATTATGATTTAATACTTGTAGCATATCAATATAGCCTCAAATATCTCAATATAGTCTCATTTACCACACTTTTATTTCTTTCTGTATATTAACATCTTAATTGGTAAACTTACTTATTGATTACCGAAACCTAAAGTTTGTCTTCATTTGAAAAATAAATTTCTTGAGATTTTAATAATTTATTATCAAATGTAGGTATAAAATTTCGCCCACGAATAAATTGGGAAGCTAACTTTACTCGCACTGAGCGGTTAGAAGGCAACTTTGCAGATTGTGAAGGGTTCGCGGTCGACTGACGGAATTGGCTGGTTAATTTCACACTCCCTTGATTATATAGACAGAATTTAGAGCATTTATATTCTCATGTACGCTGGATCTGGGAGAAATTTGACTAAGATTAACTCTATTTGACGAAGAAATATTTATATCGCGCAAATATTCTAAAGAGGTCATATCAATTTATATAAATAATTTTCATGACGAAGCGATTTACGATACATTTCGAAACCGTTCGCATCATTGTGAAAAACGCAAGCGCTCCACTGAAACTCGATTGCAAAGTAATTTTTACAAGTTCCCTTTTTTTCCCTTTTTTTTTTTTTTTTTTTTTTTTTTTTTTTTTTTT
>JABFPN010001854.1:0-25871 GCA_022817305.1 Leptoteleia sp. ZL-2020 | reverse complement strand
TGAGGTTAGGGCTAATTAACTACGAATGATATGTACGTACGACTTTCGCGCGGCTAACAAGGAACTCATCTTATTTCTCTCGCATTGACGTCTTTGTTCTGGCAGTCAATTTTCAGTCAAATCGATTTCTCTGACTTTTGAAGTGCAGAGGGATTAACTTTGCTATACACAATCGAATGGAATTGTGTAAAATAAAGAGCCGCCTATACAACAGGCGGTGATAATAGTTTGTTTTAAATCCATTTTCGCTTATTCCTTTCTTGTTATTGTTTACTGTTTTTACTTGCCACATTGCTTCCTTTTCCCTAACTAATGTGTAGACTAATAGTTTTCCATTGGTTTATCTACAATTGAGAATTATGAGAGACGCCTAAGTGGAATCCAACCCTACCTTGTTGAGGAAAATATGTTCATTGTGCCACTAGCTGTGCGTTTCCTCACAAGTCTTGCAGCCACTAAAAATACAAGCAACGAATATACATAGGAATTTGGTTACTCTGAAAGTTGCGAGGATGAAAAAGAGATTTGTTTAAAAGTACACGGAAAATTTTTTGGTGCCACTGACCTATCTTATAGTGCGTTTGTTATGCTGAGACACGTCAAACATTTATACTAGACCAGAATTAAGAAGCTACTCGGAGAAAAGGAGCAACACATTATTTCAGAGCAACAGATGCCCCTTCACTAAATAAATGTCAATCTGTCTCGTTAACACTATATATACATTTATTATACTATAAATGTGTACATCAAAAGCAGTAAAAAATTTTCCGTATAAGGTTTATTAAATGTAATTTAATGATCATTTTAAAATTATGTTTATGTATACACATACATATATTTAGCATATTTTATTATATTTTATTATACTGGTAAAACATTTTAATAAATACTGCGATTTGTTAAATTTAATAGTGACTACTTTATTTTTATATTCATCAAAGTTAAAGGAAAGATATCATCTTTCTGAATTTCAAATTATTTTCTTGTACTTTTGATTAATTAATAATTTAAAAGTAAACATTAAACATATGGTAAATGTACCAGTAAATTAAAAGTAAAAAATTATGTATAAATAAATGAACACTCCTTGAAATTACATTGTCATTCTTATTCCAATGAAACGTTCATTCACTGATAAATGCCACAATCTTTGGTGTAGTTACCTTACTTAGGATATTCATGTTTTTGAATATTATTACTAAAGTGTTAAAGAATTTTGCACCTCGCCTTGTTCTTATAAACCTTGCCATAAAATAAGTCAAAAACTTTGCCTTTGAAAAATAAATATTAAAATAAATGAATTTTTGTCGTATAATTTTATAGGTACAAATACAATTTATAACATTTCAATGTAAATACTTACCTGTTGCGTCTTGAAGTGTTAAAGGTTTTTCTATAACTTTTTGGAAAATATTCATCCACTGACTTCGGTCTTCCTCGCTTTGGGCTGAGAGTAAGTAACTTCTATCTGGTGTTTCCAAAGTAAAAGAAAAACCTTGGTCCCTAGCACCTGGAGGAACCCCCATTTTTACTCCAAAACCTTCGGAACTGTGGCCTAGAAATATTTCACCTTTTGGATGCGCATCCTAAACAATTATGAAAATATTTATAAATTACATGACATGTTTTAATTCTTCATTAGAATTTATCGTATTCTTTATTTATTAATATGTTTATAATTAAAATTGTGAATCGATTATAATGAAGAAGTGATACAATATTACTCGTTAAAAATAATAAACATTTATTTAATTATTACAAAGAATCAATAAAAAGAAATAATTAATTTTTAATAAATAATAAAAGTAATTAAGACATATCATAGGTATTATAAGCAATTAACAGCTATTAAAAGATGCTTTACTCTAATTAATTTTGTTCATTGCTACTTGAACTTCTAAACTTTTAATCTTAATGGTGAAATATTTTTTATATTAATCCTTCGTTGGTATCGTTTACCATTTTTACACGTTTGGTATTCTGTAAGGGTTTTCCTCGCACGTTTTAACATCTAATTGCAACGTCGCTATTTAGGTATCTAACGGCATAAAACCTTTGCTGACAGTGTGGCAAACATTACAAGAAAAAGTTCTGTTACAAGTTTGGTATAGCAGTGAGGACGACCTCACAATTTTAATGCAACAAACGTTAATAAATCTATATTTATTAACTTAGACAATGAAAATTGTAAAATAAAACAAAATGTTAGGGCGACCCTCATAGAGATACCAACGAAGGGTTATATAAATGAAAGAAAATACCCCAAGACTATAAAATCAAAAATGAAATAAATGATTACCATAGGATCATCATGATACATCAGCTTTCGACCATCTAAAGTAAACCACCTTTTTTTATACGCATCAGTGTGTTTAGGACCAGTTTTCCATAGAAAACCCTCCTTGGAAAAGTCTTTTGTGAGCTGTGCAAGCAGTTCTGCCTCACTTGCGCCAGGGTATGCTACCTGTAGCCTATGTAGTTTTGCACACCTAATTGCCAGATACCAATTGGTGATCACCTCAGGATCCTCATGGTAAACATAAATATGTCGTGTCGTGCCATCCTTCATGAATGACAACTGAAGGCTTTTTTGGTTACCAATTTTTGCAGGCGCAAATGCCACATTTAGTTCTGATATTCTTAACAGTGCTTTAGGATCCTACATCGAAAGATAGTTGCCTTACACAAATAATATTATAATACACTCGAGTATTCAGCAATTTTTCTAAGCACTAATTTATTATCAATATCTTTTTGTACTATCAACATAATAAGGAAATAGCAATAAATTTAAATTTAAATAATTATATGAATATGTCAGTTTGTATAAATATATTAATAATTAATAATTTTTTTTAACGTCTGTTAAAATTTGTATCTATGTCTATTTCACGACCGTAATTTTTGACAACAGACAAATATGAAATAATTTCTTATAACACCGAAGAAATTTGAATTCAAGGAGATGCTATTAAAATTTCAAAAAGTAGATGGAATTGTTGAGTGAAAATTTCAACTTTCCCATTACAGAAATTATATAAAAATAGCATATGTACACCATATCTCCTTGAAAGCAAACATAGCGTGTAAGGCTTTGGTTACACTAGCCTTACTGATGAGTTTAAGTGTAACCAAGAAACGAAACGCTATTAACATCCATTATATGTTATTATTATTATTGATTATAATTATTTCATATTTGTCTGTTATCGAAAATTACGGTCGTGAAATAGACTTAGATTAATAATTAATATCTACATTAAATTATTAAAGACTGGTGTAAATATATCTTTACTTATCAAACTGACTTGAAAATGCAAATTTAAAGAGAAAAAGGCTAAATACTCTTTGGGGAATACACACGTAAAAGTGGTTTCTAATCAAAACTCTACCTTATTCTCTTTAACATAATATTTGAGCGTATCATCTGCTTCGTTCAAAACAAATTTACGTGGATGATAACGCGCATCCTCTTTCCCTCTTTTCATTAAAAATCCTTCCATGTATCCGGACACATAATGATTTTGTCTTTCCGGATGACAGAATTCTTCCCTTTCATACTTTGCTCTTATCCATTGTTCCACTAAAACTCTACATGAATGTGTGGTGGTTTAAATATTTATAAAGCAACAAAATAAATGCGTTCATAATTGAAATAAAAATCTCAACGCAATAAGATCGCGTTGCAGTTTCATTTTAATAAAAGCATTTTGATTGCAATTCGAGAATGTACTTATGCATGTGTATGCGGGTAAGAAGAGAAAAGGGGCACTATGGGGAACAGACTTACTCAGGCGAGTCCGGTTTTGGTCTTCGATAACAGGAAGGTACGCGCTCCTCATAACGCATTCTCGCAGCTTCATTGCCCACTTCGCGTATTCGCTTTACTTGCGAGTCTTCCCATTTGTCAAGTTTCAAATGTTTTACTTTGGAAATATGTGCACCCATCAGTCGGTGCACAGTCGCACACCTTGCACATAAAATTACTCCTATATTGTATGATGCCCATTGTGGATCTGTAAGGGAAGAACATTAAATTAATAAATAATGTAAATAAAACAAATCTGAAGCTATTAATGAAATTATATGTCATTTATTAAAAAACAGTATTTATATATTATAATTTTCCATTTACAAGGATATAATTGTACTTTATAAATAGAATATATGAGATATGTACACTGACATAAACATAAATTTTCAGTTGATGTATAAATTTTTGTACAATTACAACAAATCAGTTAGAGTTTATTTAACAGAATATATTTGTTTATTTAAAATAGAAAACTATACTCTTCCAAAATAAAATGTAATAATTGAAACTGTACATATTATCCAAGTACTTAAAACAATTATTTTCAAAGTAAGAGTCAGGTGTTATTTGAACATTTTTTTTTAATTATGAAGGAATTGAAATCTAAAAGATATAATGCATTACTAAATTAAAAGCATATTAACAGTAATTAAAACTCCTTACAAAACAATTAACCATTTTCACTTCTATAATTGTTATAAGCAATATAACAATATTGAATCATTATAGAATGTTTATCAATTATCATCGTTAACACTGACACTCAATCTGTCAAATTCAACGTGCAAACAAGCAATCTGACAGCCACACAATCAGCTTTTAAGATTCATTCATTCACCTTTCCCCTTTTTTCTCTCGCATATACTTCCCCCTCTCTGTTTAGTTGAAGGATAAAAGAAGATGAAAACAATGGGATGCACCGACCCCGTAATAACAAACAAACCAAAAAAAGTCAGGCCAAGTGAGAAATGTAGGTTAGGAGGGACACGTTTCTTTTACACGATGTGTTCATTGCCTCGGCATTACTTCAGCAAACATGAATCACGCTTTCCACGAAAAATAAACACCTGAAGAAAATGCGATCGGCGGAAATGTCGCGCTTAACCAACGAAATGTACACACGCAGCGCTTATATTTTACACGCGAACCAAACCACTGTACATTCTTTTTTATAATAATTTGCAAAATATGCTTGCATCAAGGAAAATGACATGGAAAATGCAATCGAAACAACACCCACAAGGCTTTAATACAGTTTCGCCGCTGCGACATATTTTCTGCTGTTTTTCACGCTACATTTGCATTCATTGTTGTCACTATTATTACAAGTGATAAGTTGTTGTTGTTGGTGTAGTATTATAGCTGCTCACCTTTAGCTCCGCAATCGGCGCAAACGTTATTTCCAGACCTCTCCAAGAGTTCTGCCAAATACTTCTCATTTGCATCCGCCATTTTAAAAACTCCGTTGTATGGTTCTGCACAATGTTGCCAGGTCTTCATCGTCGATTGAGTAGCAGTTTCGCTAATACTTGTATATAAAACATCAAATCATTAAAAAAAATGCACGTGTAATGTCGATGTATAAGGAATATTTTTACGGTCAAAATAAATACAAAGTTTATCGATAAATTATAAACAAAGCGTTATGTTATGAATAAAAAATAAATTACTTAATATATAATAATGTAAATTGTTTATTACATTTTTAATACTAGTCACAATAGTATTGGAATTGAGTTATCTATAATATTTGGAATTACTTTTTTGAAATACTTCATTGCAAGTATAGTTTTAATTATTTCTATTACTTTCCATTCTGTTAATAAACATTGCAAAAAAGTAATTCCGTCATAGGAATAGAATTATAAATTATTTTTATTGTCTTCATTGTCTAATCGCCTTTAAATTGAAAGCAATTAAAATAAGTAAAAACGTTATTGCTTTCAATTACTAAATTGAAATACAACATTATTGAATTAAATGTAATAAAGTCCTATAAATTTTTTGTTGAGAAGAATCAAATATTTTATCATATCGAAGAATAATAGTATTATTTTTAACAATGAAACTAGAATGCAAGTAATAATACTTGTTTGGCAATTCAAATTAAACAATTGTTGCAAGTGTGGATTTTCAAAACAAATTATTCTTAAGTGTAAACATAAAACTAATGTTTTTGCTTTTAAGAACAATAATTGTTATTCAAAGATTGACATACAATAGAATCAAAGTTAAAAACAGTAATTATTTTACCTTTATTCTTATTACTATAAATTGTATAATTGTATAATTAATGAAATAATTCTATACTGAGAAATGCTTTTGTTATGTAGGTCAAAGGTTATTTTATAAATGCGACAGTAATATAGATACAACTCAAAGCTGCACGCAGAAAAATTAATGATTTAATTTCTCCATAATGATTAAGCATCAAACCCCAAAAGACAATTTATGAACATACTTATAGTAAACTATGAAATGAATGCTAAAATGTAGTATTTATTCATACATATTTATTAGAATTCCTAAAAATTTATTAGGATAAATACTTTATTATAGCATTTTAATATACAGAAAATAAGAGGTTTGAATGAAACGCTATTCGCTACAGTCAACTCCATCGTGAACTCAAACACGTACAACACCATCCTGAGTTTTAAACAAATGTATGATTTTTTTTCAATCAAGTGATATTGGTGGAATAATCAAAAACGAAGAACTAACAACAACTTATATATAGTTGTATCAACTCCAAAAATCTTGATTTCAGAGCTGGTTGGGGTTCGTTAAAGAAAACTATAACAAGTACTAAATGGAGTTCATTGTAGCAAATCAAATTTTCACTTGTTTTCAGCATAATTCGTTTAATTTTAATAATTATATGCAAACTCACCGTGGAACTGAAAATAGCTCTTGGATTTTTCTCAGTGTACCAATTTTTGGTTTAATGGGTTATAGTAAAAATCCAGGTCTTTTCTGTAACAAATAAAAAGTTCTCATTAGCAAAAATGGGTATATATAAAGTGGTGTGAACTGATTTTAAATATCACGTATTGTCAGTAAAAAATTCTGATACAAACAGCTTTTCATCGGCCTTTTTTAAGAAATATGTTTTTATAAACTTTAATATTCTCCCGATGCTAAAGAATGGCTGTCTGTTCATTATTTTACAAAATAATTATTAGTATTATTTTAAATTAAAAGACAGTACCTCCGTGATAGCAGAACTTCAACATTACCTTAAATAAAGTTAATATAATGTTAACACAATATTATGAAACGCAATCGTTCACAAACACATTTTCAGTACTGAAATCCACGAAGTGTTAATGAACATTGAATTGAAAAAAAACTTATCTATGTCATATGACCGAAGTTAATAAATGCAACAAAGCGCAACACAATTAATATCTGATTAGGTCAGCTCCAAAAAGTGAAATTTCTTTGTAATTTTCATTTCATTAATCGACAATGTGTTAGAGACTTATTTTTTACCACTTATAAAAATCTAAATCCACATTCAATTCAACTATGTCAAATACCCCCCGCTTTGAAGTGGCAGTGTATAAATGCTAGGCGACATACAGTTTTAATTCAAATCAGTATTGTGCATTCGAGAAAATCATTTTAAATTTTATAAGATAACTTCAACAAAACAAAGATTTTTCATAAATCTTAATAGAATCATTTCAAGTTTGTCTTGTTATTTTTAATTTTAAAAGACAATTCAACTTTTCGTGTATACATAATTTATATAGGTAAATATTATTAAGAATTGTATTTTTTGTTCTGGCAGTACATAAACTCCTTAGAGTTCGTTATATAAATATATTTGAATGATTAAAAAGGTTCCAGCACGTATTCCAGCACGTTTTTAAAATCAAGCAAATGTAAACTTTCAATTGAAATCATATTTAATTCGTAGAGAATTCCATATTGTATGTATATACGTTGTATAAGCAACGTATTGACATTAAAACAACATTCTCGTTTCATTCAATAGTTCGGAAAACGTTATGAATTAATTACTTTATATGAATTTACAATATCTTATTTCGTTTATGATCAATTCTTTTAGGAGTTTACCATTGCCTATTGTTTCCAAGTTATAAATGTATATAATGCACTCTTAGTGTAAATGACTGGATTGTACATGTTACACTTTGAAGTGTAGAATTCTAAACTGAATATTTGTAAGGTAATTATTGAATATAGCACTCTCCATCAGACTATACCTTTCTTTAATCGTCGTGTTTTTCGTGCTGAATACCATTCCGTAAGAAAAAATCAGTTATGCTTTACCTATGAAAAGATATTTGCGTAAAACTATTATTTTATTTTTATAAAATAACATGATTGAAATAAATACATAAGTTACACTTGAAATTTATAATTATAAAGAAATAAAAATATTACCTTTCAAAGCTTGATGTTTTAAGTACATGGAAAATTTGATATTGGGGCACTTCGACGCCAAGTCATTCAGTTCCCAAATCTTTCTTTGCCAAAAATTCCTGTCCACTTATTACAATTGCTTCCGATTATTCATTTTACGAACATTAATTTTGTTTACAGTTGAAAAACCATTTGAATAATCGAAAATGAAATTCTGTTACAACTGTTGCCATTATTTCGAAGATTACCGGTGCCACTGGTGTAATGGATTCGGTTCAGCAAATAATTCCAGGTTAAATATTACACTAAAGTAACAAGTAACATTATATTATTAGAATCCCATTTACCGCTATAAGTTTATTTACTCCATTTATTATTTAATAAAATAAATCTTTTAAAACTTGCAAATCTATTTCAGCGGCTCGCGTATATTTTCCTTTTTCTCGGGTAGTTCAAGAAAGTACGTATTTTTTATTACTATTCAACAAGAAATGAAAAATAGAAATCAAATTAATTTAATTTTTTACAATCATTTTTTAAACGCGTAGCACAATATAATCTTCCGCTCAGTTTTTTTAGTTTTTACAGTATGATATGATATTTACGTGAATTTTTCATTTCTTTTAGATGCAATGTATGCTTGGAACAATTTTCGTCCCGATCAGTCCTAGCTTCTCATCAAAAACGTTATAATCATTGTTAAATAATCCTGTGGTATTAGGATTTTCTACATTGTATTTGAAAGACAGACCATTTACTAGACTGTCGTGTAATATTTTTAACTAGAAGCAGAGCGTCTAGGAATACCAGAAAATGTAGCAGTTTTTTTGTTATATTTTTTTTTGCAGAATAAGATCTTTAGGAATTCAACATTCCGTCAATTCTTTTAATATGTAAAAATAAAATTTTATTATAAATAAACTGTAATTTCAATTACAAAAATGTTGCTGATTATTGGATACAACACCCCCACCTATACTTTTTTTTATTTAATGCGTCATATAACAGTTATATAAATGTATAACACTTATCAAAACGTTTTGTTTTAACGTCTGTTAATAATTTTAATCCAAATAGCGTTTCAATTCTTGTTTACACTTAAACTCATCCATGTATAAGGCAGTGTCACAAAGCTAGTGTAATCAATGCCTTATACGCTATGTTTGTTTTCAAGATGTGATGTACATTTGCTATCTATATATAATTTCAGTAGTGGGAAGGTTGAAATTTTCAATTAATAACACCATCTACTTTTGAAATTTTAATTCATTTCCTTGAATTCAAATTTCTTGAGTGTTTCTAAGAAATTGTTTGTTTGAAACATTGAATAATCGGTCATACGTCTCTAAATATTAATATCCTGTTTTAACGTCTGTTAATAATTTTAATCCAAGTATATTTTTCGACCGTATGTTTTATTATGTTGATAGCGTTTCGTTTCTTTCTATATTTCGATGATTCAATATGTATTAATATGTCATTTTCAATAAGGAAAAATATTCGTCTCCAGAAATTTATATTTCCATATTTTTTGAAGGGTACTGTCCTAGAATAAAATAACAATGAAATTACTACCATTTTACCTTTATTCTTATTATATAAATTGTATAATTGTATAATTAATGATATAATTCTATATTGAGTAATGCTTTTGTTATTTTAATTGTTTGCCATTAGATACAGACTAAATTCAATGTACTATATAGTTAATGAATTTATTATCCTACACGGAAAACAGTTTTGTGAAACCTTTTACTATACAGGGAGATCCGTTGCACAAAATCATTGTAAACTCACTTCACTAAAGTTATGTGCAACTGTTAACTAATTTTGGGTAAACTGCTGTTTCAAAAATTGGGTTCCATAAATTTTGGATAAACGATTTACCCAAAATTAGCTGAGATTCTCTACTACAACCATAGTAAAGCGTTTCACCCACTGATGACACAATGGTTATATGTTTTCGGTGTAAGTTAATGATATAATAACATCGAGAATAAACATGAAATAAAATAATGTCCTTTAGGTTGAAAAATCAGTTGCCCTTTTAAGGTACCCAGTATGGACCTATGGCTCAGTATAATAACTCGTTAATAACAACTTATAAGCGAGACAATTTGAATATGGTATTAAATTATAGTTTAAATATGCTCTAGATTTGTCACGTAACGTAATATGTCACGTAAATGTCATTAATTTGATAATTAAAGAAAATCACTCGACATTGACCAGACAATGACATTTGACCAAAAATTGCGTTATAATTGTACAACTGAATTTAAATAATATTTAAAATATTACAACAAGGAATGGTAACTTAGGTCAAAGATTGTTATAAATCCGACAACAATATAGATACAACTCAAAGCTGTACGCAGAAAAATTAATGATTTAATTTCTCCATAATGATTAAGCATCAAACCCCAAAAAACAATTTATGAACATATTTATAGTAAACTATGAAATGAATGCTAAAATAAAATATTTATTCATAAAAATTTATTAGAATTCCTAAAAATTTATTAGAATAAGTACTTTTTTATAGCATTTTAATACCAATTTTTGGTTTAATGGATTTTAGTAAAAATCCAGTTCTTTTTTAACATCAAATAAAAAGTTGGTTTGAATATATATTTTTAATCATTCCCCTCTGCAAAGAACGGCGTTTAACACAAAAGTAGAAATTAAGACATGATTGCATTTCTCCGAGTCCTTTATTT
This sequence comes from Leptoteleia sp. ZL-2020, assembly GCA_022817305.1. Taxonomy (NCBI): domain Eukaryota; kingdom Metazoa; phylum Arthropoda; class Insecta; order Hymenoptera; family Scelionidae; genus Leptoteleia; species Leptoteleia sp. ZL-2020. The sequence goes on along the minus strand of JABFPN010001854.1, from coordinate 14,939 downwards.
TTCCTTTTCATTTTTCTTAAATGACAGTTCCAATTCTACGGAAGCATATTATAAATATTTTAACAGAATATATCTACAAACTAACATTGAAAAACGCAACAAATTAATTAAATAATTTACTTTAACTTAGTTGTGATTTTCAGTTGTAAAATAACACGTAGAATTGATTGGAAATAACGTCAGAAAACTGTCCAAAGTAATTTAAAATATAGAAAATAAATAAGGAAAAAAACTCGACTTTGATTTCATAAGTATTTCTATGTTTAAAAATTACATCAGCTTTTATAATATTTTAAGAATATGTATCAATATCATCTAAATTGTCGCGTTCACAAATTAATTAAGAAATTTGAAAGTGTATGATTCATTATTTTCTTATAGAATAAAGACGAAAACATAATTTAAATGTTTAATTTTATATTATAGCTTTTTTATGTCGTACTTTTTACCAAGTGTCAAGTAGCAGATGGAGTGCTGCAGATATATTTGATATATATAAAAGCATGTATTAAGCGATAGAATATTTAACAGTATTATTAGATTGCAAATATATGCGAAATTTCAATGAATATTGAATTTTAAAAATCTGTCCTATATATTATGATAATTAAGAAACCGAAGCTAATAAATGGGACAAAGTGCAAAATAATTAATAATTGATTAGATAAGTTCCAAAAGGTGCCATATCAAATTCCGTTGTAATGTTATTTCATTAAGGCGTAATGATATGCGATAGAGATTATATTATTTTTTTACTAAATATAGACATCCGAATCCACATTAAATTAAGCTAGCCTACCCCCAACTTTTAAGTGCTAGTATATAAATGCTAGGCGATATACGGTTTTAAAACAGATCAGTATCGTGCTCTTTAGGAAATCAGTTCAGATTTTTTAAGGACCCTATAACAGAACAAGGATTTTTCACAAGTCTTAATACAATTCAACTTTTCGTGTATACATAATTTATATATGTAAGTGGTATTAAGAATTGTATTTTTTATTCTGGCAGTACATAAACTCTTCCGAGTTCATTATATAAATATATTTGAGTGATTAAAAAGATTTATAAGTTTTGCAGCACGTTTTTAAAATCAAGCAAATGTAAACTTTCAATTGAAATCATATTTAATTCGTAGAGAATTCCATATTCTATATTCTATACTCTGTGCAACATCAAATATAGGTAATAGTATCAATTATACTTTGTTTCTGTATAAATAACGTAATGACATTAAAACAACATTCTCTTTTCATTCAATAGTTTGAAAAACGTTATGAGTTAATTACTTTATAAGAGTTTACAATATCTTACTCCGTTTATGATCAATTTCCTTCTGAGTTTACCATTGCTTACTTTTATGTGTGTATAGAATGCACTCTAATTTTAAACGGAATATTGTTAATTCTGCGCTTAAGCATATTCTCATATGCGGCTCAATTGTTTTAATTTTATAAAATCATTTAATTGAAATAAATACATAAGTAATATCTTGAATTTATAATTCTAAAGAAATAGTATTACCTTTCAACGCTTGATATTTTGGTAGATTATATTGGGGCACTTCGACGCCAAGTCATTCAGTTCCCAAATCTTTCTTTACCAAAAATTCCTGTCCATTTATTATAATTGCTTCTGTTTAGTCATTTACGAACATTAATTTTGTTTACAGTTGACAAACCAATATGGCGTTTTGTTACAAGTGTTGTCATTACTATTATCAATCTCAGTGTGACCGGTGTTCTGGCAAAAGTTCAGCAAATAATTCCAGGTAAAATATTACACTCCAGTTTCAAATTTATTATATAATTTTAGGACTTCTTATAGTATTTATATATTAGTTTATTTTTTCATGACCGAAGAACTAGTCATTCCAAAATGAACTAATCATTCATAATGAATTTGTGCCAGCCAGTCCTTTTTGAAAGCTACTTAAGCGTAAGTTAAGTTCAACTACCATCTATGTAGGTGTGAACTTCAAAAGGACTGTTTGTACGATTACGTGGCAACAATAATGTTTGAAACAAATGCAAATATAATACTACTTTTAAGTATTCTAAAGTAACAAGTAACGGTATATTATTAGAATACCAAATAGTAGTGTTATAAGTTTATTTATTTCATTTATTATTTAATAAAACGAATGTTCTAAATCTCCAAATCTATTTCAGTGGCTCGCGTACATCATGCTTCTCCATGGGTGGTTCCAATAAGTAAGTATTTTTTATTACTACCCAGCAAGAAATGAAAAATAGGAATCAAATTAATTTAAGATTTTTCAATCTTCAACTCACTTTCCTATTATGTTACAGAAATTTGTAAAACTCAGCGCAATATAATATTCCTTTTACAGTATATATTTTTATTTAATGTAATTAAAAATGAAAATTATTGATGATATTTAAGTGAAATATTCTTTTCTTTCAGATGCAATATATGCCTGGAACAATTTTATTCACATTCAGCTCTAATTTCGCACAAAAGAAATTATAAACATTATTAAATAATCCTTATTTGGAATAAACTGAAGCACGTAGGAGTATTAAAACCATTTTTGGTATTTTTGTCAAATCGAGTTTCTAAAGTACACTGAAGTATTAGCCACTGTAAAATAAAAAAATTATAGAATTGTTAAATGTTAATATAATCATTGTATATCTATCTAAATAAAATTAAATTATTATGTAATTAACGACCTTATTTGTTTTTATTGCAAAAATTTTCTCTGGCCAACAATTTATGAAGAGATAATAGACAATATAAGTCAATTTATAATATCTATTTGCTTCAATAATTTTAATGATATTCGTTAAAAGACAAAAACAAAATTTACTTTTAAATCGGTGAAATTTAATGTTAAATTAGATTAAATTTAAATTATATTTTATGATATCGTAAATTGTATTGATTTATAACAAATTCCTTACATTTGATATAATTCAAATTAACTAAACTTTTTGATATAATTCAAATTAACTAACTAAATGTTTAATATTGAATCATACGAAAATTAAGATATTATTGCAGTTCTCCTAGTATTCTATTTTTTCTTTTCATATTTTTTAAAATAAAAGTTCCAATACTATGGGATCATATTATAAACTTTTTGATAGAATATATGTACAATAAAAATGTAAAACGTAGTAAATCAATTGAATTTGTTTTAATTTAGTTGCGGCTCTAAGTTGTCAAATGATATATATCATATTGAATTAATTGGCAATAATGAAGGAGATTCGACCAAACTAATTTAAAATACGTAAAATAAAGTCATTATAACTTAATTAACACAATACAAGGTAGCAGAATCGTTAACTATCGCTTTTTTAACATATTGAAATTTCAATGAATATTCAATACCAAATGATAATTAAGAAATAGAAGTCAATAAATGCTAGAGGGTGAAAAATAATTAATTTGTTACATCTTTAATAAGCTCCAAAATGTATCATATAAAAATCTGTAGTTTTAAAAATGTATTAATTGAAAATAAAATGTAATAAAATTAGATTATTTCTTTTTTACTGAAATTTAGATAAAATCTTGCGAAAAAAGATTCACTAGTGCGTGTCAAAACGCCATCTTTACGTGTTTCTCTTTGTTCTACAATATATTTATTAAATTTATATTATATTAAATCAAAATTAAATTTCGAAAAATAAAATATATCAGACGATCCTCTCACTTTTACATTACACTCTATTAAATTGTAGTGCAATTCTAGTCATTATTAAATTTTAAGTACTGAACAGCTTTTTTACATCCATTGAAGAGTTACCTCCTCCTACTTTTAAATGGTAGAATATAAATACTAGGTTAATTACTGTTTTTAGCATATAATATAATAGTCAGTATTGCGCTGTTTAGGAAGACGTTCCAGACTTTATAAGAAGTCTTTAATAGTGCAGTGTAGTTTAATAGTTTCAAGTTTATATTGTTATTTTTAATTTTAAAAGATAATCGCTTATATAGGTAAGAGTTATTAAGAAGTTTGTTTTGGTAGTATATAAACTCCTAAAAATTCATTGTAGAAACATATTTGATTAAAAAGATAATGCAAGTTCACAATAATAATATTGTAATAATAAAACAGCTGTTTCCGCAATGTAAAAGTATTGTATAATTTTCAAAACTTTAAATTTGCAACCAACCTGGCTATTATGTTAACTTGTTGCATTAAGTCCATATTTTGTTTCTTTACGTAATAATAAATTGTTATTATATGGCCAATACATTTTTAATCTTATTAGAGGAGGTGAAATTGACTACGCTCAAGGTGATGTTCAAAGTCTGATATCGCGGAGTTAGTTTAAAATAATTCTAATTTAATTTAAAATAATACTAATATTTATTTTGTAACATAATGTCCAGAAAGGATTTTTTATCGACCTTTCGTGATGTTTATAACTAGTTCACACTGCTTTTAGTTGTTTTTTATCCAAAACACAAATTGTTATAATCTAGAATACTCTGCTAACATTGTGAAATGGCTACTAAGTCATCGTATTACAAAATTATTATGTATATATTTTATTTTTATAAGCAAAAGCATCAAAGTTGATACTGCAGGGTTACCTAAGCTCTAAATATGACATTTTTATAAATTCATTTCATTGAAATAAATACATAAGTAACATCTTTAATTTACAATTATAATAAAATAATAATAATACCTTTCAACGCTTGATGTTTTGGTACATGGAAAATTTGATATTGGGATACTTCGACGCCAAGTCATTCAGTATCCGAATCATTCTTTGCCAAATATTCCGTTTATTCATTTTACGAACGTTAATTTTGTTTACAGTTGAACACTACAAACCAATTGAATGATCAAAAATGGCATTTTGTTACAATTGTTGCCATTACTACTATGATTCCCAGTGTGACAGGTGTTTTGGAATAAGTTCAGAAAATAATTCCAGGTAAATTATTACACTCTAGTTTCAAAATATTTATGAAATTTTAGGGCCTTCTGTAGTATATATAATATATATTTTTTATTGTTTGATGACCGAAAAACTAGTCGCTTAATAAAGGCCTATTATTCCTCCTGCATTTACCATGTATTATGCAACAAATAATATAAAGTGAACAATTGTCAACAAAAAATTGCAAGTTGCAAACAAAAAAAAAAAAAGAAAATTTTATGCCAGTTGTACGTGATAGTTGAACGTAACTTCTACTACACATAAGCGTAGGTTATGTTCAACTATCATCTACGCAGGTGTAAACTTCGAAAGGACTGTGTGTACCATTGCGCCATATTTCAACAATAATTTTTGAAATAAATACGAATAAAGTACTACTTTTAAATGTTCTAAAATAATAAACAACAGTATATTATTAGAATACCAAATATTAGTGTTATAAGTTTATTTATACGATTATTTAATAAATCACAAATTCTAAAATTCCTAATCTATTTCAGTTGTAAACCATGGAAATCCTTATCATTGGCCATTTCAAATAAGTAAGTATTCATTATTATCAAACAAGAAATGAAAAACAAAAATTAGATTAATATGACGTTGTTCAATCTTCGACTCACTTTCCTATTATGTTACAACAATTGTTTTAAACTCATACAATATATTATTTTATCCTTTTTTTATTTCTTACAGTACGATTGAAAAAGTGAAGGAAAAGAACATTAAAAATAAAACAAAATATTTAATTTTGATTTAATATAATTAAAAACGAATAGCTAAATTATTAGTTTTTACTGATGATATTTAAATGAAATTGATTTTTCTTTCAGATGCAAAGTATGCCTAGAACAATTTTCTTCGTACTTTGAACTGATTGCCCACCAAAGGAAATATGGACACTGTTAATAATCCAATCTTATTTTAATGTGAAAGAACTTATAAATATATCTACATTGAGAAAAATAATAATCCTGGACTCTGTGTGTTCATCAAAGTAATATTCAACATTGTAAAAAGAGGTACCATAAGTTCTGATAATTAATATTTTAAAAAGTCATACCATTTACCTAACTGTTGGGTAATGTACTTAACTAGGAGCATAGAGTCCAGAAATACCGGAAAGTTTGGCAGTTTTTGCTGATTTCAGAAATTGGATGGCAAGGTCCTTCCTTTCTGAGAAGAAATAAAAAGAAATGCCAATATTAAGGTGCACTCACTACATTACTTTGAATCTACAAGTTGACTATGTTTCTACATTAAAAGCATGATATATATATATATTTCTGAGTGTTTTCTTTTCATATTTTTAAGATAAAATTTACTATTCTATGGAAACATATTATAAACTTTTTAACAGTTTTCAATGTAAATTTAATTACTTTTTATTTTATTTAATATAAATTTAAATAAATAACAAATTAATTAAATAAAAAAAAATTCAATATAAATAATTTGCACTCATTTAGTGTGATTTGCAATTGTAAAATAACACATTAATTTGTTTGATGTGTTAAAATGACGGAACATTTCCCAAATTAATTTAAAATTCAAATAATAAATACAGAAAAGAAACTAACTTTGATTTCATTAGTATTTCTATATTTAAAAAATATATCAACTTATATAATAATTTAAGAATATGTGTCATATCATCTAAATCATCACTGGTCAATTTGTAAATGTAAGACTTTCATTATCCGATATGCCCATTTTACTTACAGAATAAAGATGATATTAAGATTTAACTTTTTATTTATCAATCATTTACTGCAATTCCACAGAAGTTCAATTAATTTCTATACGTAGAAAAAAGTTCATACAACAAAAAATTAAGTCACTGCTGTTTAAAGTTCACTTAAATTTGTTCTAACTTGTTTCTGTTTGTACTTACCTGTGAATCGTAAAATCAATGCAAATTAACAATTTTGTAATTTTAAAAAATATAATTTTTTTGATTGCAAATAATTTATTTTGTTTGCTTTTCATAAAAAGATATTCGGTTTATCTGCGATATTTGGTTAAAACATCTGCCTGTCGATGTTGCATGCAATTTCTAAATAGGAAATCATATCATGTTTTTTAATAAAAATAATACATAATTAAAACATCGGGCATTTTCGGACATTTTTCAATGCTTTAAATAAAGTCATTATGAAGTAATTAACACAATATAAGCCCTGTAAGCAAATAATATCCCAGGGACATTAAATGATTATTATTTACATAGCAAAATAATATTTTTTCTTACCTTTGCAATGAAGTTTTAATGAATTAAAATAACTTTTATTCTTTATTACTCATTTCGTAAACTCTAGAAAGTGTATCAAATATTGTTATTTTAAGAATTCATTAAGAAGTGAAATATAATATTAATCTAATTAATTTGTTTCAACAGTAGAAATCGAAATTCATATTATCTCTTAGGAAATTAAGTCTCGTCCCCTTCTCCTCCTCTTACTTTTATGTGGTAGTGTACAAAGGCCAGGCTACAGACAGTTTTAAAACAGATCAGTGTCGTACCCCTCAGAAGATCATTTCGAATTTTGTAAGAACCCATGAACAGAACAAGGATTTTTCATAATTCTTAAGAGAATAATTTCAAAGTTGTCTTGTTCTTTTTAATTTTGAAGGTCCATTAAAAATACCTAATTATATATCAATTATATAGTTGAGTTATAAAGAAGCTTATTGTTTTGTCAGTATAAAAATTCCAAATAATTTTTTATATTAACGTATCTACGTGATTAAAACAAATAAGTGTTTCGGCGTGTTTTTAAAATTAAGGTAATGTGAATAACTAATTTAATTGAAATCATATTTAATTCATATAGAATTCTATATTGTATACATTCTGACTTATATGAATACGTTAACTTTGCGTTGCAATAAAAGTAAACGAGAGTATCAAGAATACTTTGTGTTTACATTAACTACGCATTGGCATAAACACAACATTCTTGCAATCTTAAAATCATATTTGATTCATATAGAATTCTATATTACTTATTACAATTGATTATGCTTATACATTTTCCGAATATTAATTTTATTTACAGTTGAACATTACAAACCACTTGAATTATCAAAAAGACAAAATGGCGTTTTGTTACAATTGCTGTCATTATTACTATAAATCCGAGTGTGATAGGTGTTCTGGAAAAAGTTCAAAAACTACCTTTGGGTAAATATTATACCTTTCATTCAAACTTATTATGAAATTTTAGAATCCTCTAGAGTATATATTTGTTTTGATTGTTTTGTTTGTGACCAGAGAACTAGTTATTCAAAAAAGACTAAACACTCTTTCTGTAGTATACGTATTACGCAACAAATGCAAAGTGGACAATTGTCAGCAGACAATTTTCTGCAATCGCAGGAATGATCAATTTGTATCAACCAGTCTTTGTGGAAACTACTCTACCCTACGTGATAGTTGAATGCTACTTTTCAACATAAAGTTAAATTCAATTGTTATCCAGGGAGGTGTAGCTTTTAAAAGGACTGGGTGTACCATTGTTGCGACTATATGCTTTAATATATTTAATAAAACACATGTTCTAAAATTCCTAATTTATTTCAGTTGCACAGGTGGCTCGCCATGGGCAGGCTTTTCCCTTGGCAGTTCCAATAAGTAAGTATTTTTTATTATTACCCTCTAAGAAACGCAAAAAGTAGAAATCAAATTAATTTAATTTTTGTTTCAACGTTTAACTTATTTTTTATATAACAATTTTGTTAAACTCATCACACGATGTACTATTTCGCCCTGTTTTATTAATTACATTACAATTAAGAAAATAAATGAAAAAATTGATAATCATTTTAATTTTGATATAATGTAATTGAGAACAAATAGCTAATTTATTATTTTTTACTGATGATATTTAAATGTAATTTATTTTTATTTCAGATGCAAAATATGCCTGGAAAACTTTTATTCCAATTCCGCTCTAATTGCTCACCAAAGAAATTATAGACATTATTAAATGATCCTTTCTTATTTTCAAGCAGTTTTTCGTACTCGCAAACTTTGCAAAATTTGAAATGCTTATGACGCAATAAAATAATAAGAGAAAATATGGTTTCTAAAAAAAGGAGATGGGTGATGACGAGAAGGTTTAGATTAAGAGAAAAAGTCGAATAATAAAGAAGTATTTTATTACTTCCTAAGTAAAAAATGTTTTTCAAAATTAAAGAATTAGTTCAATTTTTTGAATTCCTAAGAATTTCTGCTTGAACAAAGAAGTTCCATTAATTTAGTAATCAAAGTTTGCTTAATATGATAAGTATTTTACGTTTTAAGTATTCAACACTGTAAAATGAAAAAAAATTTAGAATTCTCAAACGTTAATATAGTTACTGTATAACTATCTGAATAAAATTAAATGATTACTTGATCAACGATATTTATTTTTATTTCAAAATTTTACTTTTGTCAACAATTGTCCCAATGCGAAAGTAATTTTGGGCATAACCAAAATTAATTAGTTAGATAAAACCTGCCAATGCCAAGTAAAATAATTACAAAAAAAAATAAATAAAAATAAATAAATAAATAAAGCAACATTAAGACTAAACTTAGTTTTAATATTTTTGCAATATATTTGTATAAAGTGTAAATTTCTCATTCTAATGCGATTTTGATTTTTCGCAATCAAATAATTATTGATTGAATTAATTAAAAAAATTGACTTATTATTCAACTTTTTTCACTTACTTCATAATGTATAAAAAAATGAAAATTAACTTCAGAATAATAAATTTATTTTGTTAATTTAAATTAATTTTATCGCATTGTTTTACTCGCACAAATACTTAAATAACAAACTAAATATTATAAACTTAATGTGACTCATGAAGATTTAATTACGCTGATATTATAATACATAATGTTCGATATATTAGGGACTCGGGATTTTTATGATGGTATTACAGAATTTTACTGTCTTCCTTAGCGTGTTAAAAAATAAAGATTTTATTTATTACTTATTTAAAATTAAATGATTTGCAAAATATTTAAATAGATTTTTCACTTAAGTAACACAAATTGTAATAATTCTATCAAATTTATATACAGTTCCGGTTAAATTTATAATTAAACAAATTCATCTAAATCTATATTATCAAAACCGTCATCATTATCCAGCAACTTTTCAAAAGATTCTGATTTAGATGATGTACTTGTTGAGGGTTGTATAATATCATGCAAAGTTAGTTGTTCTTTGGTTGGTTTTTGGTCACTGATATTCACATCCTTTACTGAAAACTCTTGTTTTAATCCTGTTTCTTTGAGAACTTCCATCTTTTTTTTCAAAAGAGACCATAAGTGATCATCTGCCGTCTTTCTTGCAATCAAGTACTGAATTACTACATTATTTGTTTGACCAATACGATGTACGCGATCTTCGGCTTGAATGAGTATCTATAATTAGTTAAATATAATTTATTTTGTGCTTCTTGTATTTATAGCTTAATTTATTATATAAGCTATTGAAAACTACTAATTAAAATATTAATCAAAGTAAATATATTTATAAAATATTAATAAATAAACACTAGTTAATGGTTTATAGAATTTTCTGTAGTTCATTTTTATAAAGAGAATAATTTTCAAATTATCGTAATAAATATATAATTAAATTACGTTTCTTATTATTTTTTTTACTTAAGTTCAATTTATGAAAATAAGGATACTTTAAAATTAAAAATTAATGTCCTTTAATTTTACTTACACCGGGATTCCATGTAAGTTCTGCAAAAACCACCAAACAAGCTGCAGTTAAATTCAGCCCAGCATTAGCTGCAGTGATTGATAAAACTGCAACAGTTATGCTACTATCATTCTGAAATTTGTTTACTAATTCCGTTCGGAGTTCTGAATTTGTTTCTCCATCAATTTTAATAAATCTGCAAATAAATATTTTAACATAAACAAATAATTCTTATTAAAGTTTAACATCTTTTATATCAAACAAGTTCGTACCTTATCTTTTTTGAATCAAGAAGTTTAGAAATGGCGGTTATTATCTTTTTATGGTGAGCAAAAACAAGAAATTTCCTTCCACTTTCAATTAAATCTGTTATATATTTACTGAAAGATATTTTAAATAAGAAATTAGTATGAAATTCAAACTGTTATTTGAAGATTACACAGAGATATGTGCTCCATTAACACTACTTTCCACATTATGATCTTATATCTAAGACTACATTTGTGTTATTAAACTAGACTTACCAAACAGCTGGAATTTTTGCTTCTGCTGTATCAGAGTAATATTGTAGAAGAATTTTTTTTTCTTCTTTGTAACTTACATTTTCACTACCAAGAATTTCTGAGGCCTTCTTCATCTTCTTTGAATCTATTTTTATTTCATGTGGATCCAAAATAATAACTTGTCTGTAATAAAAAATTGTATATAATTTAATCTGAAAGTCAATTACAATTATTTCGCTCGAAATAGTTTTAATATTTCGTTTTAAAGAAATTAAATTCAAGTAAAAAAATGTCATTTGTTTGTAAGTATTTAAAATTATATAAATACATAATTTAATTAATAAGAACCTAAGTTTTTCAGGTAATTGAGTTAGAACATCAGATTTCATTCTCCTGATTAGACAGATGAGTTTAAGAAATTCTTGTAACTCCTGCATGTTTGAGGATCCTTGATAATTCCAACCAAACTGTGTCATCTCTCCAGCACAGTAACGTTTACCATATTCATGAAATCTACGATAAAATAATTAGATAAATAAATCTATAACTATAAAATCAAGAAAAGAATTCTTTATTATTTTCACAATTTATTTTTTTCTCCCCTTTTTATTATCAAACTTAAACAACTTACTGCATAAAATCTTTCTTAATTAAAGCAACTTGTGTGTAAAGTTCTATAGGTCGAGATAACGCTGGAGTACCACTTAACAAAATAATGTGGTTTGCATTCTTTGCTACAGCTTTCATTGCTTTTGATCTCATTGTTTTATGTGACTTCAAAAAGTGACTTTCATCCTGGCAAAAAAGGTAAATATAATTATATAAAATATATCAATATATAAAATATATCAAAATATGAGTATTGTATTAAAAAAGTTATAACAATATTCATATAGTATAAAATTAATATAAAATTGTATTTAATTTATGATTGTTAAACAATAATTAGTTAATAAATCATTTGTTAATTAATTAGTTGTAGTAAAATTAAGATTTATCATACAATTATTATAACTCCAAATATTTTTTTCTCTATTTCCCCAATCATCCTAGACAACAAATCATATGACATTATAGTTACAAGTTCTAATCCTACAAAGTCTTTTGTTGTTGAAACTTGTTGTATTCTTTGAGCAGGCACTGAAGGTAAATGGTTATAAATTGCTTCTGTCCATTGGTATCTAAAATTTAAACAATTATTTTTGTTTTACTTACTATATTATTGAAATTTTATTTTCAAGGATATAAAGAAATAATAATATAATTGTAAACAACCTAATAGATGAAGGTGTAACGATTAACAGTGGCCAGCTGTCTTTATAGTAATCAGCAATTCCAAGTGCTTGAATGGTTTTTCCTAAACCCATATCATCAGCTATCAAAACACGACCATTTTTAGATATACCATATCTGTAAAAATCCATAAATTAAAACTTTTATTTTATTAGTATAAAAAATGAAAAATGAAAAAATGTATGAAATAAAAACATTTTATAATAATCAAAAGTAATGATTAAAATTGATTTAATTTCATTATTATTCTTCTAAAATAAAAAATGTAAATAAATAAAAAATTTTATTTGATCATCTTACTTAATTCCTTCAATCTGAAAAGGTTTTGCTATTTTAATTAATCCAGGTTCAATTCTACTGATATCAATATCTTCATCTTTTTTTGTTAGTGCATTGCGAAATACCTGCAAAAATAAAATGTTTATTTAAAAATCATTTATCAAATTATTTTATACTAAGCCAAATAAAAATTTAAATACTTTTAAAACATTATATGGTATGCCTGATATTGTAAACTTTTTAGTTTCTGCTAACTTTCTTACAATCTCATCATAATCTTGTACATGAAAATTCCACATTCTTGTTTTCATATCTAGAATAAAGAAATTATACATGATAAATTAAAGTTTATATTAATAAAATTGTTAAAACAGAGACCAGTAAGCCCTGTAATTAATAGTTTTATAGTGTTGCATTTCTCAATGATTAAATTTCCTTTATGCATGATGTATTTGTAAATGATAATTACAAAACTGTTAAATAAAATACTAAATTTTTTAATACTAAAGTATGAGTACGAGCATTGATTAAAAGAAATAAAATGATTTGCTTATGTAAATAAAAAAAAAAGAAATTCTTTTAAATTTTTTTATAATTATATTACATAAAACAATTTACCATAAGCTCTACTTTCCACTGTTTTACAAATATCAATACATTCTTGACTGTAATTAGAAGTTTCCACAGCAAACCTTATTGCAGAAATCATGTATGTTTTAATTGAAATTTTATTTTCCAGCCCATAAAAAGGTTTGGCAGCAATTGGATTAAACCGATTGCCCTGAATATGATTTTTTGGAACTGATTTTGGGCTTTGTGTTACAGGACGACTTGAATTGTTTGAAAACAACTTATTAAGTAAATTTGGTGCATTTGGAGTAGGTTTATTCTGTAACACTTTGTTAGCAAGACTTTTGTTAGCAAGATTTTTGTTTTTTCGTGCTATAGCTTCCAATTTTTTTTTATTAATTTCTGCTTGGGTATACATATCTGAAATCTTTGTAAAAATATTGCACTTTAATAAATAATTTTCGCAATATATGATAAGTAATGAATATTTGTGAAATTACTTACTTATGACGGTAATCTGAAAATATAAAATATAATTTGTAACGGTACACAATTCTAATAAACTCAACTAAGTTTAGTGATTTTGATTATATTTTGACTGTCTAATTTTATTTCAATTTGACACTTTTCAGCAATAACAAATAACTAATAAAACCCGCAGTCGTTTCTTGAAATTTAAGTAAAAATACTTTTTCAAATAATTACTGAATATATTTTTGAGCTCAACTGTTTGTTGTTGTTACTGTTATCGAGATTTGGCCTCAGGGAAAATGTATATTCCTACGAAAACCATTAATCTTTTTTAATCTTTCCGAACTAAACTGTTTATCATGTTCTAAAGCAATGAAAGCAATATAAACAATTCATAACCAAAAAAAAATACATATGATTTTAAATTCCCACTAAAATATAATAAGACAAATATCGCTTTCACTTTAGTAATAATGTGATCGAAAAACATTTAGGGAAAGTGACTCTTATGCTTTGTCCTTTTCCTACTTGAAGGACTGAAATGGGTAGAAACTGTATTTTGACGCCATAAGTCATATGTCTCAGTCTAACTCATTTACTTATCATTGGGGATGCTTACGGGAGCGCATGATTCCGGAATCGATTCCGGAATCTTGTGTTCCAAAACATAGGTTGATTTTTCCAATATTTCACATTTAGTAACTTAGACCAACTTATCTATTATTTTAAATCAGGAGAACGCACCACTTGGTCAACAATATTGTTTGAAAGCAGATAAATTGTTGAATAAATAAAATCAATTGCTTAACATAAACAATATTTCAAATTAAAAACCACGATTTCTGAATATTGTAGTTCTGATTCGGTTCACTGGCGCGCTACTAGTACTCCGATAAACATCACGAAAAGGGAACTTTAAGGTGAAATGTCAGCGCTATATTCACGGAGTCAGTGTCTTTTTATTTATAATTCTTTAAACGACAAAAATTAAAAATCGGCCAAAATACGTTAATTCTATGGCATTGGGAGAATATTATTCGGTATATAAAATCAATTATGGTTTTCAAGTACGACGTAATTTTTGGAAATAGACTTTTTATAAATTCAAAAACTTAAAAATCGTATTTCCAAAAATTACGTCGTATTTGAAAACCATAAATGATTTTATGTACCGAATAATA
>JABFPN010001853.1:0-25875 GCA_022817305.1 Leptoteleia sp. ZL-2020 | reverse complement strand
TCCAGATAGTTCAAAAAATTATCCAGATAGTAGTGTGCTCTACTATCCACAGATATTAAAGTTTACTATCACAGATATTCAGAAAAACTATCTAGATCATTATTTTAACTATCTATTTCTCTCAGTGCACTACTAATTTTTATTCTATTTATAATCTGGACTTAATAAAACCACCAATTTTAGTTATAGGATTCTTATATTATCTAAAACATTATCATCAAGTTCAAGTATTTTTTAATTCACACATAAATATATCGAAAACACTTCAACTTAATTAATTATTCGATTAATTGAATAATTATCATTTTATCCTGCACATTAAAATAGTTCTCTGTTATGTTTATAGAGAAATGACGAGACTGTTGTGTTTAGCTGTACCAAGGAACTGTCAGCAGGCAAGAGATCTCTCTCAAGCTTACAGAGAGGCAACAGCAAATGCTGGTGTTATGGAACCACCAAGAGACACCGGGAGGCCTCTACTGAGTCTTCAAGAGGTCGAATCACGATTGGTATTTGCGCGTTGTAAACCTTTTACTTTGGCAACACCTGGTAGACAGTGGTTAGTTTTACATATTACAATTCACAGAATTCATTTCACTTATTTAAATTAAACATGTCAAGTCTATGATAAATTCTCGTATTGATAAATGTGAAGAACATAATCAATAGGTTTTTAAAACATAAATTGTAATTGTTCTATTATAATTTTATCTATACATGAAAACAGTTTTAATTCCAACTAACTTGATATTATCGTACATTTAATAATTTTATTCAACTGAACTGAATTATATCGAGGCAGACAAGCGTTGCCGAAAATAAGAATAATTTGAAAATGCGAATACTAATAATTGTCCTGGGGTATATTATGGTTCTTATTAAAGAACTGATTAAAATTTAACGCAAGGATTACGCAAACAAAATTAAAGTATACCACATCCCATTATCATGACACGAATATCCACATAGTATCTAATGCAATGACATTTCAATTGTTGTTATATTGAGTAGACATGTGTCAGATGTAGAATGAAGTGAAACGTAAGTAACTAGTAGACAAGTGTGAATAATTACAACAGAATTTAGCTCTTTATAGGTAAAATAACTCTAGTTTACTTAGATAGTTAAAACTTTTACTTTCTATTTTGTTTTGAAACTAGAAGATGAAATCATTTGTTATTCCTATAGACTTAACTGTTGGAGGTATAAAGATATTAAATATTCAACATCGTTGATAGTTCTATACAAACTCGTTTAATCTATCTTCGTAGCCTTAAACATCGTGAAATAGAACATTCATGAAAGTAGTACTGATTTTCATAGTATTCCATATTCATTAGAAATTTATAATAGTAATTAAAATAGGTAGTATTAATAAATTGTTTTAGTATCTGCTCCCAGTTATACAAATGTTATTTGATATTAAGTACATAGATCTGCAACTTATTATTTTTGACCATAATTAGATATCTATATTTTTAGAGGAATGTATAGGGCAGATAATGTTAAAAATTTAATAAACATTGTGCTTCTCTTAAATTCTTCAAATGAAAACAAATGTATTTGCATTACAAGGAAGCAATTTGTGTGATAACTGCTATACTGAGTTATAATATAGAACAAATTTTAGAAATGTTAAATAGTTTAAACAATTAGTTCTCTTATCTTCTCTATCAATTCAATCTTTTGAATGGATATTAATCTTTTATTCTAAAAGGGTATTTGAAATGAAATAACGTTTAAATTATATATCCAGAATTGACCTTGAAGAAGCATCAAATCTGATTAAGACTAAGATATACTTTAGGATAAGTCATTTTTCAAAGGCCTAATTGTTCTTGATGCGTGAGTCAATGATGGACATCCATATGTTATGTACATCAGTCAGGTCAACTTTTGTTATGGTTTAGGTTGTTCGGTGGAGCCCTAGCAAAAGTGGAAAGTCGCGCTCGTCTTCAACCGTCCTGGGCCTTGCTCCTGACTGATCTTCTGGTATTCACGCGTGTCTCCAGAGATCGAGTTCTGTTTGTCACTGAAGAACCACTTCGGCTTTCAAGCATTGCCGAAGCATGTTTCACTGTTAGGAAACGACCAACAGAATTCAGATTGCAGGTACAAATTCCACGTTCATTCCAAATTTTCGAAATTCTATATTGAAGTAGAATTTAAAAAAAAAGAAACTTTTGAAATTCTACACAAATATTTAAATTGCCTTCCAACCTTTTATTCGTAATGTTTTAATTCAAACACTTACTGAACAATACTTTGTATAAAATTGGAAACAGGTGGCTATTTCACCAAATGGAGTGAATGAAAATGGTCATCTGGAAGCAGTAAACAGCGGTGGTTGCAGTCCGCATAGTCGTCCTCGGCGAAGGCTTCTGGTGCTACGTGCACCAAGTCCAGAACAGAAGGCAGTTTGGCATAACTTGCTGCAGCGGCAGATGTAATTATCCGCTTTATTGGCACATAGGGTGAATGTAGGATGACTACAACAAAACTAATCACTTCCATTTTAGAATCTACGTCAACACGGGCTGTGGTGGTACGCCCGGTCTTGATAGTCCTGACGAAAACCTCCCCGCGAGTAATAATTTCACTACCGTCCAGGAAAATTCATGTAATCATGAGGTAAAAATTATTAACCTGTTATCCCCTATTAGGAAAAAGTAATGCGATTATTCTTTAAAAGTTTTTACGAACCAGTTATTGTAATATTGCACACAGTAATATATTGTTGCCAGTCTTTTATCCTGCATTACTCTTTTCCAATCTTACTATTTTAATAGTTCATACTTGTATACATCAAAGAAACATTTCAAAAAGGAATCTTCCAGTTGTTTAGAAACAGTCAACCTCATGATAACGGAAAACCAGAGCAATCAGGAAATAATCTAGGTACAATATTTCAAAATTCTAACAAAGAAACAAACCACTTGGCTCAATGGGTCCGTAATTCCCACCACATTCCACCTCCCGATAACGAAGTTCCTTTAGAAGAGTGGACCGTGGAGGATCTCGTGGAGAGAACTAGTAAAGAATCCAAGCAAGAAAACACCGCGGAAGAAGTGACCACTGTGAGTTCGGACCTCGAGCAACAGAGCACCACATCTAGTGCCAGTTTGAGCACTGTAAAGTCGAGTGCGACTACGAAGAAAAATGGAATAGTGCCAAACGGAAAGGAAAATTCAATTAACATTTGCAGAAGATGCCACAGGTGAGAAATGAATTATGAACGCGGGAAGGTTCTGATTAAATTAAATTAGAGCTGTTCCAACTGGAAGCGTACATCAGCAGGAAACTAAGTAGCTTTTAATTTCACTTGATTGATATATACAGTACCGGTCAAAAGTTTAGACTCACTCTTGATTTTTTTAAAAATGAATAAATAAAACGAATTAATCATAATATTAATAATAAATAAATAAAATGAATAAATAAATTCTGAATTAATGACAAGTGAGTCTAAACTTATGACCGGTACTGTATATAGTTAGCTTTCCACTAACATAACATTACGTCGAAAAAATAATTAAATTTAGTTGGGAATTTATTCAGTAAACTTAGAGTCAAATTAGAAAACCATCCAGTTTCGTATGTCTCCATTAAAAACCATCCAGTTAATATCCAATACTGAATGAAGCAAATGTTTCAGATCAGGATGTCCCACACCTCCTTTATCCAGGGATCCATTTTCTCCATTACCTCCCAAAATAGCAGTATTGCCACCAACCCCGGATATTTGTAGTCGATATAGATTAAGGAACGGTTTAAGCGATAGTCCAGGGAGGAATAGTCCGAACTGTACCTCTGCGGATGGCAATACGGAAGACGGTAGTGAAGACGATTTGGATTGTGATGGAGAACCGCCTTATAGGTAATTTTAATATATAATCGAATTTTAACTAGATTTTGATAGTTGTACTGTCAAATATTAACTTCAAACCTAAATCTTTTCAGGGTATTAAGAAGATTTGGTACATTAAGTAGTTTAGATCAAGACGACGAGCAGGAAGAACAAGCAGACGAAGAGACGGCGACGCACGAGCTGGAGTCCCCCCCGTCAGGACTTCGGGCGTGGACAATCAGGGCCAGTAATTTTGTAGTTAGCAAGATGAGCATTTTGGAGTCGTACAAACCAGAGAGCATTGGTTACTTGTTGCAACCTCCCACCCCTCCAGAACGCACGGAATTTTCGCTGGACCAGAATGACGAAGAGGGCACCACTTCTGGCGGCACATCGGGCGACGATATCTGGGGAACCCCAACTTCTGGCGGCCCGGATGATGAAAGCTTTACTGTTAGTCCGGTAAGAGCTACTGCAACCACCCAGATCCGACGATCCACGAAGGTACGGGCTGCGCCATACTACTTTCCAAATGCACTGAGAAAAAATTGCTCGCGATCATTGGAGAGCTCTTGAGGGGGATAATAGCTACTCTTTATTTTCAACGGGAATTGAAGGAACATCAAGACAGAATAGGAGAATTAACATCAGCGTGTTTTCTTTGTTCCAAGCGTCAACCGACTGTAAAGTTCGAATAAAAATGGTTGCTGTTTACAATAACAATGTTCTTAGTCGAGAGCAAGCTCCTTCTGGCAATTGTGACAAACAATAATAATGCATTATGATTTATATAATGCTTCTTTTATATAACAAAAGTTCCTTTTTTCTCGGTGTACGTATGGCTTCATCCTTTTTCAAGTCCGCTTGAAAAGTCTTGGCTTTGCGGCTTCGTAAAGGCACTTCAGATGACTACGTATCACTAGATATAATAAACGGGGCGCGCACGTTCCATAATCTAGTTATTATGTTGTATCTTTAGAACTTTATCTCACTCTTAAGATACTTACGACTTTTGCATAGCAATTTTCCAAGGTTTATCTTTTAAGTCATTCAATACTTTTTTTTCTCTTAACGTTCTGGTTATAAATCAGGAAACATCGTATCTATTTTAAAATAAATTATATTTTTTATTATTAAGTTGATGTTTCAAGGAACACTGTTTAAAGTAAATGGTCGTATAGAAAGAAATCCAGCGTTTTGTTACTACCGGTTAAGTATTATTAGACAAATGATACATTTCCTTTCAGTATGCTTCTATCATTTTCTCCAGTGATACTTTACGATCGCAGAGCTACCTGTACCTTCATATCCGAGTATAAACTAATTTAAGTAGAATTTTTGTTATGTATTAATTGATCGTCTACTTCTATTACAAAAGTATATTTCAGTTGATCATTTAATAACTGTTAAATAAATCACATTTGAGTTCTTTTAAGATATATGGAGATGAGATTTAAAAGAATCGGAAATGTTATACTCTGTTTTAGTAACTCTAATTAAAATTGTATTTAAAAAGGTCATAATATTTATTTCACAAAAAATATTGGGTGCAATAATTTTAATAGCTTTAAAATAAATTATATATTAATATCAATGAAGTTATTAACTTCATATGTAATATGAATAAATAAAATTATTAAAAGAATTAAAAAACGAACTTATATTTGAGTTTCGAATCCTCAATAATGAATTTATATTTTAATTAACAATTGCTTATAATTGACAGGTATAAGTATAATACTGAATTAATATAAAATATGTACGATATTTTTTTCTTTTATTGTGTAAAAAGTAAACTTTGTATGTATATTCTCTGCTTAGATAAGCAAACTAAATGTTTTAGAAGGCTTTAAAAAATTATATCACAGAGTAATAGATAGTATTATGATACTGTAGAATTAGACTTATAACAATGAAATTAATCATAATAGGTAAATAGTGCTTTATAATAATTTTTTTATTATAGTGTCTTGAATAGATTTTTGATATTCAATTTTGTTAAATATTGCAAAATTATCTGAACAAACACTTTTAATATAATAGAAATGAGTATAAAAATTAAATATTAGAAGAAGCATATATACAAATTATATAAAATAATTCATACTAATGCATTTCTGAATCATTTTATCTTAAGCTAAATTAGTATTAATTCCATGTTAATAAATCACTTCTCTGTTAAAAAAATCAATCTAGTTTCCTATATGAGAATTTTACTCTGGATATCATACAGAATTCCACCTTGGTTCCTGGTAGCATTGCATGAACCTGCCCTTAGCTGGGTTCTCACAACCTTGAATCTTAAATATCGTTAGAGAAAAACCACACTAGGGACCAAGATAGGATTCTGCAATGGTGCTAAGAAACAAGGTGGAATCTTATTTGTTTTCCAAAACAAAACTCTCACATAGGATATCACACCAAACTTTTTACAAGATTATATATTGTAAATATTAAGTAGAAACTTGTTCCTTGTTGTTTTCCACGAAATATTTAAATTCTTAGTTGTGATGCTAGTTTAATTTGAAGCTTAAAGAATAGTAACCTTTGTAACTTGAAGAGCATTACAATTGTTTTTCAATCGTAAATGGCGATCTTCAATAAATGATGATTAACATGGAATAACCTTAAAAACATTAGCCCATAAGCTTGGCACGCATTTGCATGACATCGCTTGCCCTCTGTTTGCGAAGAATCACTAGCCCGAGCTGTGCCTGACTTCCCTAGCCGCCAAGCAACGGCGCCAGTCATCCAGGTGGCGCCTGCGGTGAGGAGAACGCCGCGTTGAGTCTGTCGACCGAGGAAGACGGTGAATCTGAGAATGAAGATTGTTCTCTGGCAGAGCTGAATATGGACCAGTTGCTGGGTAATGGCAGTATTGCCTCATTGCGCTGTTTTCTGGGGCGTCGCCGGCTAGAACCTTTGCCCGAAGAGGAGGATTCGCCTGGCAAGACTCATGCCGGATGGTGGTGACAGCGGGCCCAACCGGGTACCTCGAGGATTGTCGAGTTGGACGAGAGAGAGCGCGCGAATTTCGCAAAACTCAGTCAGGAAGATGAGGAATTTCGCCGCAAGATCCTAGATCTGCATCGCAAGCTGTCAGACGTAGACGACGACTTTCGAAGGTCCCCAGAGTTTGGGCGCAAGGATAAACCAGGGTCCGAGATAGATCGCCACCGAGAACTCGACATGTTGGCTAGAAGAGCTGAAGAGAATTTCGATAGAAATTCGTTGGAGGTTGCTGTAGCCGAGCATAAAGAACGGACGAATGCTTTAAGGATTAGGGAAATTCTTAAAGAAGAACCCGGCAGACGCAAAATGAAAAGACAGGAAGTCGAGCATGGTCGTAAACGATACGCCGAATTATTGTGGAAGGTAATCAGTAATTTGTCAATTAACATTTAATTAGGTTCCCATAAAGCAAGTTGTTCTTTCTTCTTTAAATAAAATATCGTATGTAATTGGGGAAGAAGCTATTATAATTAAAAATTCCTACGATTAAAACTCAGTAAAGAGTCTTGAAATTGCGCTGTCATCATATTAGTTCGTAATCCCCTTCTTTCTCCCCTAGTTACATAATGTATTACTGTTAAACATGTAACTATATCGACTCATTTTAAATTTATGTTACATAATTGCTCTGGAAGAAATGGTCAGATAAGTCGGACACCGAGGAACCGCAGACTTCATCTAGTCCCAGAGTTAGTTTTGCAGAATCCAACTTTATGAAGAAATTAAGAATACATAAACGTGGCTTGAGATTGCTGAGCCTGCTTGGGGGTCGCAGCTCGGACCGTACACAAGAGGAACGAGTGTCCCGAATCCTGAAAATGTATTTACCTGAAAAGGGTACACTTAAAGGCCAAAATACGATTTCTATACAACACACATCCAGAAACCGTAGGTTCTGGAAACTTAGAAACCGCAGGAAGTCAAACTCTGCGTAATGGAACGGGGTGGGGGAGGGGGGGAAGTATTTAAACGCAATCAAGGATCATAGTTTCCTTGTATCTTCAGTGATAATGTGTCAATAAAAAAAGAGGACACTTGATGTTTGTACTTCAGGTACAAGCTGTACCACGATACGAATGGCTCTTATAATTATTAAGATTAAGGAACAACCTCATAGAGATAGATCACTTAGGAAGTACAGTAGAAACGGCAACCGTTTGGTGATAAAATGGTGATTCTTTTCTTAAAATACTGACGGTTGTAAAAAGTTGGTTCCTTTTGTTTACTCTACTGATAATCGATTTATAGGTATGGATTTAGTTTCTTTAAAATTGAATAAAGTTAGATATAACAGTTTTCATTGTAGTGACTGTAAGATAGAAAAAGAAAATAAGCATATAAGGAAAGAAAAATCAGCGTATTCACAGTTGATTTTCTTTCGATTGAAAGATACACTTACTCCATACCTATTAATTGGTGCTTATTCGGAAATAATTCTATTAGGATTCTTGATCGAAATCTAGCATAGGAAACAAACTAGTATATTATTGACGCTACAAATAAAATATGATTACATTCATGCACATCATTTCACTAACATTAATAGATAGCATACCTAAGAAACTAAAACATTTATGAATAAGATCATCATTTTATAGTTAATGTTAAAAATTATGATTGAATCCAATGTCAATCATATAATTTTCTTTAAATGTTTAAGTGTGAAATAAAAATAAAAAAACAGCTTGTAAACTCTGTAAAATTTTATAATAAGCTAAATTACTGGTAGGTTTCATATGTCAAATTTCTAGATAGGATCCTAGATGAAATTTTCTTAAACCGCAAAGAGAAATTTCTCACTGAATTAGCAGAAAAATTCATCTTTCAAAATTGTAAGTAATTCTACATTGTAATGACATGACCCTTATAGAATTAAAGCAAGGTCCAGTCAATTGCTTCATGGCCGCTTGCTTTATTCCAGTAGAATGAATAGTAATATTATATTAATAATGAATTCTTACTAATTAAGCAAGAGTTTTCTTGCTAATATCGTTAGGAATTTCTCTCAATGTGACCTCTAATCCCTTTACGTCCAAATTATGATCCGGACATAAAGCAAGTTTCTCATTTTAAATATAATTATTTAAATAAAATTCCTAATTTCATTTTATAACAAATGCGTTTTATTTTCTTCAACTTTATTAAAATGAATATCATAAAACAATTATTTTATGTTCAAAACAATTGGAATGTATTAATTTTAGTTTTTCATAAAAATTAGTTTTTTCAGTATACATATATTGTAGAAATAAGTTACAAATATGAAGAAGTTGATAAGAAGATTACAAGTATTATAATGTTTATATTTATTTAACTTTGTTAGTCTATTAGTTGACGCTTTTTATAAATTTAGTATGGAAACTTGTATTATATTATTATAACTGTTTTAATCATCTAAATATAAATCCCTGCTGTTTTCTACTGTCAATTAGTTACAAAGTTTTTTCCGTCAGAGTGCAAATTAGTGTGAACGTTGACCGTGTATAGATCGCGATCATTCAATCAAATGTGAAAGCAAACTGGAAATTATTGCGTCCAGTGATAACGGCGCGCTTCTTCACTGTCATGTTCAATTACCTTGTTTCTAGTCAAAGGAATGGCCTACACAAACCAGAATTTTGCAATATAACCGTAGCCTTGTCGAGTACCATTTCAGTGCAACATCCAGAGTATTCATTCTCTGATCACCATACAATCAAATTTTGACGTCAGATATAAATGACATGTACGTCTGATATTGTTCGAGCATCGTGCATGGACGAACTCACCGGTTTTTGTGTTTAAGTAGAATGTTTTGTCAAAATAATTGGCCAAATTATTGATGAGCCATCGTTCTTGATAAGGTCCGCACGACTGACCCTACGCGGCACTTATACTTTACTTGTAATAGATTCCGCTCCATAGTTTTAATGAAATCTTCACTTAATTCTACAATTATTATTGTTGTCGCGAATTGTCAGGTGGCCAACTGGCCAAAGAGCTAATATTAATAAATTATATTATTTGTTCAAATTGTAAATTTTTTATTTACCCCCTCGACATGTTTTTAATGTATAAGAATTTTAAATGTTATTTTTCAATTTTTTCCATCTTATTTTGTACAATACTGAGTAACAGTAATTTTACATTTATATTGAGAAAAATTATTTTAATTAAAGTCATTGATGCACACAGTTATTGTTTAAATAGTTAAATTATATCAATTATATATTTATTAATATAAAACAAATTGCAGAAACTTTTATATTTATGTTTAATATTTCCATATTCCTAATTTAATTTAAATAACTTTAGTAAAACTGTATAGACTTATTAATTACTGTTTATATTAAGTAGATTATGTTTAATGAAAAGAATAAAAATAGTTTGAGTTTAAAAATATTGACCAGATACTATAAATTTAATATAATAATTGTATGAAGTACCATTTAGAAAAATAAAAATATAATAGATAGATAATATTAAAGGAAGAAAAGAAAAAGAGAAATCTAAAAATATAATAGATAATATTAAAAGAAACTCAATCTGATTAACTAGTTTTTAATTATTTTAATTTATTTACAAATTGTTCGCATTATTCGATTGGATTTAACCATTTATGTCTTAACTGTCTTTTAATGGTTACTTTGTCCATTTTTTTCTCATGCTTTTCGACATTTTTTGATTCCTCAATGCAAATAGGATCAACTTTTTTAAATACTTTAAATTCACCATAATCACTTAAGAATGTACCTCCTAATACAACATCTTCTTCAGATATGTTCTCAGGTAAACATATGGGACTGATTTTTATAAGATGTTTGATACTCCATAATTTTGCACAGACTGACGGTGTATTTTTAACTATATTCTGTACGAAACCCTATAATGATAAATAAAACAATTATTATAGTTTCAATGTTTGTTTTTTAATTTATAATTAACACATCAATGTATATACATTATACATAAAAATTTAAATCTATCAAGTGTATTTATTTGTAACAATTAATTTGTTACAAATAAAAACAAATAACAAAAATTAAAATATATTGAGTTAAACTTTATTACCCTTTCATGAATTTTGAATTGTTCTAAACAATGTTTATGCCAATGAGGTTGTCCCTTATATGGTTTAATCCTTCGAATTAATAATAATTTAGATGGCTTAAATTCTGGATCTTTAAAATTCTTGGGGTCTCTATAAAGAATAAAAATTAGCATAATTGATAATTAAAATAAAAGTAAAAAATTATAAATAAACAGGCCTTATATTTGAATATTTTCAAGCAGGCTTTTACCTTGGATAATATTTAACAAATCCACTTTTTACCATCTCTTTTTCCCATGATTTCATATGAACAGGTTTATGGTAAGAGCGAGAAATGGTTTTAAATGCCTCCATCAGTTTAGACATTTTTCTAAATTACAATTAATAGTTGTATAATTCTTATCTTTTGACACTTATTTTATATGTAATTAAATATAGCTGAATCATTAAAACAATAAATATATTGATTATTGATCAAATTTAATTCTTTAATTTGTTTACAACTTAAAAAAGAAGAAAAACATTTATGATACACATTATAATACTGATATTATTGATTAGACTTGAATAATTATCAGAAAACATTCAAGATGATATTTTAACCTCTAAAATGAATTTTACATTTGCAATACCCATAAAGAAATTCAAATGACCAATAACACTAATAGGAAAATACCTGATAGTAGAAAATCCCGATGTCTTAAATTTGTTTAATAGTAATTTATATTATATATTTATCTGGACTTGAAAATTCAATCAAGCAACCAAATATATCACACAATGTTGCTTTATTTGTTTCTAAAAAGAAACTAGAAACTATCACAGTGTAATGATTGGTATGCCTGAATTGGTGGCTCGTATCTCGATGATATCGATAATCATCGTGAGATTCGTGAAGAGTATCGAGTTATGTCAAATAATTTCAGGCATCAATCCAGGCAATTCGATTGGTTCCTTTTTGGCGGTTTCGTTTGAATGTAATATATGTAAATAAAATTTTTAGTAACTTTTACTATGTTGTGATTATTATATTTTTAGAATTGTTGTTAGGAAACGAAACAATTTACTAATAGTATTCTCAATTTCCTATTGAGACAATATTAACAGTAACAATTATATGTGCATCAGAACTGCAAATTTCAGCGAGGACTTTTAAATATACCAAAAAATACAATTATTATTCATTATAATTTAATATAAAATAAGTTTATATTATATAAATCTAAATATTTGTCAACATCAATATGTATATCATTGATTACAAAGCATTCAATAATTATTTGTAGTATTAGAATTTTTTAAAGTTATTTTACTGTCCAATCAATAATTGGTTTACTGCGACACAGTTAGAGGGCAGCACTAATTGACTCTACCAGAAACACCAGAAAGGATTATTATAAAATGACTGTTTTGTATATTCTGCATTTATACATATATATACACATACATAAGCCATGTGAACACTGAAATAATGATAGAAAACAGTGTCATTTATAGCATTAATTGAATTTGTGTAATATTCTTTCACTGCAAAGTTCGATCAAAGTAATAAACTGCCAATTGAACTTTTTAAATCCTTCAAGATTTGTACCTACTGAATAAGAGATATTTGCATTAAAATAAAATGTCTATCGACAATCAAATAATCGAATTACGTATTGACAATTACATCAAAACTGCCATGGACATTGCCAATTATTTCGGTAAGTAATTCAAATTTATATCCTTCGTTTTAAAAGAGTAATAAAAAAAAATTCTAAATATCTGTCGTTTGACAAAGTTTTATTCACCTTTGGTTTAATATTCTTTTTGCAAATAGTAGACTACATTAGAGTTTCATATACGTGGAAAAAGAAAAAAAATATAAACAAATAATGATTTTTTAGACGATAAAGAAGAGCGTGAACAAATTTTAAATGGCTTGAGCACTATTGTTGAACTTAATTGCAAATTAAAGGAGAAATTAAAATTTGTACCAAAAAAATCTGAAGAATTAATCAACAACTATATCAATCGTGGAGATGATGAGATTAACTATGAGGAAGCTGCTCAGGTAATGATTTATAGATTATTACATAGAATAATATTCTTTTAATCAATTATAATATTTTGAGATTGCGATATTTTGTTTCAACAGAAACTGTCTGCAGAATTGGAATCTTTTGAACCAGATCTCACTAAAAACAAAGAGTATGAAGAATTCAAGAGAAAGATACAAACTTTATGTAACAGTAAGTTATATTTGATCAAATACATTTAACAACTTATTATAATATTTATTATTTAGTGGTAGAAAAAAAAAAAAAGAATATTACTATTGTTAAAGGATCAACAATTGTTATTAATAAAAGATAAAAAAGACAAAGAAATTTTCAAAATTTTAAATTGCACAAAGTTTATTAAATTATAATTACGAATTTTGAGCATGAAAAAACACATCGATTTCATGTCTTTTAACCCCACCTTGGGGGTGTGGGTTGAGTGGGTCTATAATTACCCAAAATTTATATTTTTACTTACTTGTTACTTATTAATATATATTACAAAGTAAAATAAGTTGTATTTTTATATCTGCAATTTGTATTTTCTTATAATGTATGCAATGAACTAATAGTTAATTAATGGTTGATTAAAGATTGCATTGATGGAGATGAAGATATTGCTATAACTGGAGATGGTGTAACTGTTATTGATCCATTTACTAAAAAGCGAATTAAGGAACCTGTAAAAAATAAATGTGGACACGTTTATGATTTATATAGTGTTACTGCTGTAGTTGAAGCAAATAAAAAAACAAGGTAAATTTAATTATTATTTTACATAGTTAAATGTATAAAAAAATTATTAATTATGTATTAAATATACAAATATTTTAATGTACATGTATTTTATATTTTTCTAGATGTCCAGTTGTGGGATGCAAAAGTAAGGACCACATTGATCTGTCCAAACTCACTGAGGATGTATATACAAAAAGATACTTGATGAAAAATCCGGAATAAACTTATTCTCTTATACCAGATAGTAATATAATTGAGTAGAATTTCACTCCAAGCATAAAGTATACAAGGCTGTTTAACTTATTTTTTTTATCATAAAAAAACTTATTTTTAAAATAGAGGATTAGTGTTTAATATTTAAATGCAACACCTGATTAAACTGATAGATTTAACTTAAAAGCTTCGTGTTTGTAATTTTTTTATCTTATGTTTCATACATATATCTAGCAAGTGGTTAATAATAATTTAAAATTAAAAGTATTTTAATAAGATAAATTAATTTATTTGTTATTATTATCATAAGTTACAACAAATAGTATTACATTCAAAGAAACTAACATTCCTTTAATTGAAAGAATGATATCTAATAATTTAATTAGAATTTAAGTAAATGTATTTGCTACAATATTTTATATTTTTTAATTTACAAAATAAAATGAAAAGAAACAAATGTAAGTTTCATCATTTGGACCCTTACATTTTCTCTTTTGTTTTGTTTATTATTAATTATTAATGTTTCAAAATATGTATATTTCATACAATTATACTGTTTACAAAGTGTCATACATATTAGTAATTATATATAAATTGTTCTAAGTCTATAATTATTGATATTCTTTTGTTTTTAATTTAACCTTATTAAGCGTGAAATGAAAGATTTTTTCCAATTAAGTAGATTTCATAATTTCTGATGTTTTATTATCAATTACAATTAATAACGCTAATATTATATTTATCCTCAACTTATTCGTCGGATGGTTTACATTCATCCTTTGGTAATTTTATATATTAATATTATTAAAGTGAACATCACAATCATCAAAGTCAAACCATAATTTTCTTATCAAAACAATCAGGACTTCGTCGACTCTTCTTCAAAGAAATTTTCTTTGGGGATGATGGAAATAATTACATTGACATTAATGAAACAAAGGCCAATGTTAAAAGGGAGGATTATGATGAAGATTCTACTGAACCGAACGAAGAGGAAGAATCAGAAGAGGATGAGGAAACGGAAGATGATGAATCGACTACCGATAGCAACTATTCAGAAGTCATGACTGTTGTTTATGATGATTGTTCGTAAAAAAATATGCTTTTTGCATTAAAATTTTGATCCATTATCTTAATAATTAATTCATTTTTATCTTTGACAGCTGAACAAGTTGAAGAAGTCATCGATGAAACTGAAAATGCCGTTGGATCACTAATGTCCAACTTTGACCAATATATATTTATTATTATTTTAATTGTTGGTAAAATATCATAAAAGTAATATAAATTAATACGATTAATCCTGTTTGTTTCAAAATATGATATTAATTAAAAAAGAATACAATTATATTTGACGTTGAGTTGAACTGCTAACATTGAAATTATTATGAAAAAAATAGAAATATATAATCATGAATAATAATTTTGATCATTAATAAACTATTCATTCTTATTCACTTTTAAGATGAGTTTCGACTTAATAGTAATCAATAGATTCTATTAGTCAAATAATAATAGATTCTTTTAGTCAAGTTTAGCAACTGCAATTTAGTTGAGTCAACTAAAATTTAATGACACATTTTTTTTCATTCAAGTATTTTATCCTTCTTTTTTAACTTAATACTTCTCGGTCGCTGCAGTTTAAATATTATTATTCTTAATTTATGAAATTTAATTCAACGGCATTAATGAAAGGAAAGTAATAAATCACTTTACATAAGTTAAAGTTCATTCACGCATTACTTAATTGTATTAACAAGACGCGACGTATTGTGTAAAGGGATAATCTAAATAATTTCCCAGGCCAAAGTAGAGAAGCCTAAATTATGAGGGGAATCAGTTCCTTTTCATTACGGAAGGTCACTGACTCCTGCGAGCCGGTCATAGTTTGACGAGCTGGGTCAAGTTCCCTGTGCGGCATCGGCCTCGCGTTCAAAAGCATCCTCGCGCATTCCTCGTGACGTATCGCGTTACGAAATAAAGCTGTACACACGCGCGCTTCGATCAATCGAACCATTGATGATATAATTTGTTGTCAAGATAAAACGACCTGTTAGAGGCTTTACTTTTACAGTATCTCCAACAGCTTATTCTATGAAAATGATATATATATATATATATATATATATATTATGTATACCAAATCAAATACTTGAAGTTGATGTAACCATTTAAGTTGGCTTAAATGTAAAACTTTTGAAAGTTTACAATAATTTTCAAATTAATAACCATTTTCAAGATCTTAAAAAATTTCATCCAAATAATTTGGGTGCTTCTTTATTTTACGATAATGATAATAATAATTGGAAAATATTTTGTTTGTTTACATTATTCAACGCTAATAGATAAAGTTGCCGACTTAATTTATCCTATATTGTATTTATCACATTCATCACTACAGTAAATTTGATGACATACATACGTACATGCTACATTTCCTCCTTAGTTTCTCCCAATTTATCTTTTCAGAACAGTTTATTTGTTGTGAGAATATTTATTTATTTGTCTCATTTACATATTTCTGTTATATGCTACGTGTTGTTTAATTTGGAA
This sequence comes from Leptoteleia sp. ZL-2020, assembly GCA_022817305.1. Classification (NCBI taxonomy): domain Eukaryota; kingdom Metazoa; phylum Arthropoda; class Insecta; order Hymenoptera; family Scelionidae; genus Leptoteleia; species Leptoteleia sp. ZL-2020. The sequence goes on along the minus strand of JABFPN010001853.1, from coordinate 9,440 downwards.
AGATAAATAATATTACTAGCAACTATTAAATGAACAACTTGTATAAAAATTTAAATCGTAAAACTGCATGTAGCTGCAATTTAGATAAAATGTAGTTTGCAATATTTTAAGAGTTAATGGTATGTTTTAAGTACTATTGCTCTATTTTCAACAAAATTACATTTGAAAATTATTATTCTAAAATACTTTAAATAAAAGAAGTGTTTGCAATGTTATAACTAAATATATAATGAACATTATTAATGTTTCAAACAAATAAAATATTTCCTCTTTTGCTTAAAGAAAATTATATAATATTTACAGAAACATTTAAATAATTCAAGTTTTTAATAACTTTTTAAAAAGCGATTTAATCTAATTCATCAGATATTAAGTTAATGGATTACGGATCTTGGTAATCGATCTGTTTAATGATCAGATATTATTACAAGATTAAATAAACATCAAAGAAATGAAAACGAATTATATAGTATTAAATAGTTTATTTTAAATGTTGCTAAAAAATTTACATTACTTTCTCTAATCTGCAAGCAATTTCTCCATTTGTCTTCAACATTTTACAACAAGTAAACGAATAACTAAATTGCAACACATAGATTTCAACATAAAATTATTCGTTTGCAATCCAAGGATAGTGTGACAAGGACAGAAGGCGGAATAATGCATTGATAACAAATGTCATTTTGATGGCGTTTTCATTTCAAAATATAAATCTAATTATTTATATAATGTTAATTTATCATATGTAGAGTAGGGTCAAAATGTAATGTATTAATGAATCGTGGAATACAAATGTAAATTAAAAATGAAATCTCAAGTATCAATGAAATCAACGTTTATGACCCAAGATATATTTTATTGTCTTCGACTTGTTTTATTTTTCAATATATTAATTGCATACAATGCCTTTCATTTTATGCGCTTCTAGTTCATATAATAGTTTCGTTAGATAAACTCTGTGTTTTGAAATTGGATTCAGTTATGGAAGCATTTTCCTTTAAGTTATTATATTACATTTTATCTTTATATGTATTTTCCTTATTTATTTTCTTTAGCTACAATCGTTTTCAAACAACAAATCAAAATATATAAAGATATTGTTAATAGAATAAATTATAACTCTCGACTTTATTAACTATACGATTATACTAATAACTAATCTAATTAATCATGAAATTAGAGTCTAAAATAATTGAAGGAAATGAGAATGATTAAGAAGGGTAAGATGATTTGAAACTGGTATAAAAATGATATGAAAGATGCTCTTTCTCGGCCATTGGGAAACCACGGGACGTGGAATCGTGAGTAAATTTGTTACGGATAATTTATTTCTCTCTTCTTCTTTGTTAATGATAAAGAGGCCAAAATTTGACTCTCTTGACACATATTTCTTATTAAACCTCATTTATATTATTATTGTTTATAAAAAGTAATTAAACATAAAGAAAGTAATTAAAAAATGATCCTTAAATATATAGCCCATAATGGAGAATGGTTATCAAGTTAATATACTGTGTCACGAGACTTCTGTTACTACGAGATAGTCGTACTCGGTTTGTAAATTAAGATTGCATTAAGAAGCGGGAATTGTTAATATGCGATTGGGGCCGGAATTGTTTCTGAAAGTTGAAGCAGGTTATCTGGATTGGCGTGCGGTCGCGACGGTCGCGACCGTCGCAACGGTGCCCCTGGTGGCGATTGCTGGCGAACGTTGGCGAACGGCTCCGCATCGGCGGAATGCAATGATGGCTCTCGCGCGCGATCGCTCGGGTTGGCGTTGCCGAGCGAATGTGGCCGCGCGGCGCCTTGTCGAGTACGCGCGCGGCGATTGGCGCGCGGGGTACCACGTGTCGCGGCGCATGGGTGGGGATTGGCCGGCTCGCGGCCCCACACACGCACGACTCCGACAGTTCAAGAGTTTTGTTTCGTCGCATTTATTCCGCGGCCAAAGCCTCGTCTCTTTTTCGTGTGCGCGGGGCCGACGCGACGCCGTGGCGGCGATTTTCGCGCTTTCTCGCGCTTTTTCGCGCTTTCTCGGGCGACGCCTCGCGCGCCATGTTGTGCGCGCGTATCGCAACACCGCGGCGTTGCGACGCCGATCGGCGCCAGGCGAGCCGCGTATCGGCGTAAAGTGCGCGGCAAGGGCAGGCTGTGCTGATGCTAATGCTGCTAATGCTGCTGCTGCTGCTGCTGGCTTGTTGGAACGCGCGCTGACAGACATCCGCGCGTCGCGCCGTCGCATTTCACACGTCCTTTTTATGTGCTGCACACACTTTCTCCCCCACTTGCGATCGCGCCTTTATTAGTTTTACGCGCACCAAGGCGCCCACTTTTGCCCATTTCATGTATTCGGACAGGACGTCGCGTCGACGAGAATACACATTTCCACGCGCAAAAGGTACAAACACTTTAAAGAATTTTTTTACACATTATACACGGGACGTGGTCTCGACTTGAGACAATTTCAAACGACAACTCTTAAGGGTTAAACCAATGTTAACAATACGAAATGCCGATGCTGGATTTGCTGTTGCCTTTAATAAACATGAATGTGCGTTGGAAAAAGAGGCGATAGATAAGGAATGTGCCGAGCGGGACGTGCTTAACCTTCCGAGACGGGACATCGGCTTTTTAAACCGATACGACGTCTTGTTTCTCGGTTAATCATGCTCGCACACTTTTCAGCCCGGCGATCTAGGAAATGTTGAAAATAATGCCGCTGCGCCTCTGAGAGTGTTTATTGGCAAATTTGGATTGTTGTTATTGTTTTATGCTGCCACGGCGTTGAATACAAAACAGTCAGTGGAGCGGAGAGAAAGAGTTTGTAGATTGGAGAACGATTGGAGGAGGGCGTGCGAAGAGTCCACGATTACGGATCATCTTTTATGACTTTCTCCAGCCTTTAAATCTGACTCTATGAGGATTGCGTATAACTGTTTGTCGGATTTTAAATGTCCCCCTCCCCGCCCGGTTTGTTGAGTAAAAGGAAGAAATATTTTGTTGTAACTTCTGCTTTATCATCTAGCAGAAATTTAAAAGCGTTTTTTTTTTTTCATCTTTACGTGGTTTTTAAATTCGTAAGACAAGTTCTGGAATGTCATAGGTATACATTTTATTTATTGAAATTATTATTGATTTATTTTATTAATTTATTTATGACAAAATGAACATGGATAAAATTAATATCATACTGATTATTATTAACAATGATTTAACAATTTATTGTACAAGTTTTATTTAAAAATTAATAAATTTTATCCGTAGGTTTAATGGCACAGAATATTTCATGTTAATATTATAATTATCAGGTGTAATTTGTTTTTCCATCAGAAGAAGATCAAGTTAATGATTGAAACAATATTATCAAAATATTAACATAAATACAATTTTTGTTTGATATTAAATAAATTGACTGAATAATAATAAATAAATAAATGGACTACAAGGAGCGAGAGAAAAATCAAGTGTTTACTAGTTTGGCATCATACTTAGGATATCAAAATTTATTTGCCATTTCAATGAAATTTCTAAAATGACTCAAATTATTTTTCTGCCATTCTAAAAGTAAGTCAAATCAATTTTATTAAACATATTTCGTTTCAAAAGCTCACTTTTAATAACATAACAATTATAATGGAAAGTAAAGTAGACAAAAACATTAATAACAAAGACACGAATACTCTAATTTATGGCAACTAAAGTGTCATGAAAACTGAGACATCAAATTTGTCTGTAAATAGTTAATAAGATAAGCAGATATGAAATGTGTTAATTGAACTGAAATAAAACACCACTTTATTTTTATTAATCTCAAATAAATAATATCATAATTAATTCCATTCCATTAATGTTGATTTTTATGTTTGACTTTATACAATTCTTTTGTTAAGGAAATAAATTAATGAAATAGATTATTATAGATAACAACGGTATGAAATATTTATTTACATTCTATAACAAATGTTTCTTAAAGAGTTGGAGAAGGACAAAATATTCCATAAACATAAATATGAATAACATTGATGTCATGAGACCGTTATATTCTCGTAGGCTGACCAAATAGAACAGCTGAATCAGTTGTAAAGAAAAGCCACGATTCAGTCGGACACCAAATGCATTAATATAGCAGAATTGGTTTTTGTCGCCCGTTCAATTGGCTATTAAATAAATCAGTAAAACGCAACTTTTATACGCTTGCCGAACGAGAAAGATGGGGAAAAAAGTCAATGTCACGAGTAATTTGTTATTAAAAGTTATTGCACACTCCAACAATTGTTTTGCAAAAAGTTTATCGCAATCAACAAACGGATTCTGCGGAGAGAAGAATGTCGGCAGTGGCATTTCCGTCAGAAAAATTACGAAATGAGTGCTTAAAGGTTGAGTTGATGAACTAGAAACATTCTTTAGTTCCTTGCCAAGGATTTATATGTTGATCATGACTTTTAGTTTGGATAAATAGTTCGGAGTGGCGTTATTAAAAATATAAAGCGAACGCAAACGAAGCTGCGCTTCATTGATTTTTCCAAACAATAAATCCAGCATCATACAAATTATTTATATAAATTTATATAATATAAACTCGTGCACTTGCAAACGAAAGTATAATATACTAAGACACGATAAATTCACTGTCCTTTAATTGTCATTAAACGTAATGAATGTAACATTTATATTGCTTTTAATTGCGAGCATGTGTTATCTTTAAGTGACATGAGAAATATTTATCAATGGAATTCTTGAAATTAAAACTGACTAGACTGTTAATAATTCATGACTTTTTTATTTGTATAGTTTTAGTTTATTTTGGTAATCGAAGCACACGCGATGAATTCATCAGTTTATTTCATATTCACAATATCAACGATACACTGAGGAAAAAAGTTGTATTAAATTAAAATTACCATGCCTTCTGGAGTTGGAAAGGATATTGTCTACCAGTGTCTGCAGCTATTTTACCATATCAATGCGGTAAAATTCTATGTATGATATAGTAAAATGTTATATCCAGCATGGTAATAATTACCATAAATTGTGGCAACTTTACAAGATGATACAACAAATTTTACAATTCCATAAAAAATAATATTATTATGTTGGTATAGTAATTGTTAAGACATCATAGATGATATCCCTTCAACCTCAGATGGTATAGTAATTTTGTATTACAACTTTTTTCTCAGTTGTAATAATTCATAGAAAATTGTCAAAGATATGGAAGAATATTAATTGCATAAAAATGTGCGTCTACAGCAAAATGCGAATGACAATTCGAATAAAACTATCGCCGTGAAATCGTTAAAATTCTGATATAAAAACGACCGATATTTCTGGTATTTGTAAGCAAAGTCAACACGACCGCTGCATCATTCAATTTAATCCTTGAAATTAACGAGAATTGTGAATTGGATTTGTGTATAAAATAAATAATATAGCTATTTTGGCTTGCTTAGAAAATATTTAATTTTTTTCTCATCCGCGAGCACTAATTACATTACGACAAATAAGACGTACTGTTAAAACCAATTGCCTTTGCAAACATAAAACTTTCGCTTAGAAGGGAGCGTTACTTCTAATTAAATCCTCAAAATAGAGAAACAAGATGAAAATAGTAGGAATGCGGAGCAACTAAATGTCAAGTTGAAATTTGGATTAACTTGTGATAGAAGAGTGATCTCGTACGTTACCCACAAATCAAAACGGTTAAGCAACTGGAAACAACACGTTTCTAATTAAATTTATGTGTCCATTAATAAAAGAACAAAGCTTCCATATTCAACGATTATTAAAATTAGATTTCAGCTGGACGAAAATTCAATTGCAATAAACGTAAACAAATATCTTTGCAAGCAAATAAAACTTGCACACTGAAATAATAATCTTATGGAAAAGTAAAATCAATTTTCTCATTACTTAAGCAAAACTCATACTTTATAATAAATATAAAACAAGTATTTAACAATATAATTAATTGAAATTTAGGTACTAATTAGAACGTGGGAATATTAATGGAAGCATTAATGGAAGCTCTTGACAAAGTGTGTTTGATTTGGGTTAATTGAACAAAACAATTAAAACAATACGATTATAAAATGAAAAGTTTTAACTTGTATTATGTTAACATTTGGTACAAATATGATGATATTTGTTACTTTTGTTAGAAATATTATTACATTCGTGCCAAATGTTAATACAAAACACGCTGAGAAAAGAAATAGAATTTCAAACTAAAGTCCTTTGGTTAAAGACATTTAGTTAAAGGAACCAAATTTTTTTGTCTCAATAATAAATATTTTTAATTACAGCAGCTAACGAAACTTATTTGCACCATTGTACTTGGTTATTTCAAATACAAAGTTGGGTCAGCTAAAAAAGTAAGAAATTTTGGTTATCGCAACCAAGCATGTTTCTCCTTGTGCACGTTAAAACTTTTTACTTTACAATAGTACAGGTCAGTTGCACACGAAATTCTTCGCTATAACTAATTGATAATAAATATCCCATAGAATGGTTCCCTTAATTTTCCATTCAGATTTTCGTTTCGCAATTTTCCATAAAGTGCCAGTGTACTTGAAATACTTGGAGAAGCAAGTTAAAATCAAGATGACATTTAAACTGAATAAAGGTCTTGTTGTGGGTGGGCTTGCTTCGGCAGTATTTGTAGACTAATTCCTCGCAAAGCATCCTTGGCACTGGGGTTTAATGACTCCACGACAAAAGAACTCCAAGAACATATGCTGTTTGGACCAGCAAATAATGGATCATTACAGTTCTTACTAAATTGCGCCTTACTCCCAACAATTAATACATTTATATTATTCAATTTAAATATATTGTTAATTAAAATTCATCACTTGTCCAAGTACATACATATATTTCAATTAAATAATTAAATAAATGACAAAGAAGGTATTTGAATTTTACAAATTATCCTGCAATTATTAATTGTCTGAAGAAAAAGAACAAAGGAAATCGAAACTAGGAAAGACTTGCTGGAATAATGATTAAATTGTATTACAACAACGTAATATACGTTAGATGATCTAATAATATACGAATGCTAATTCCAGCAAAGTTGAATCATCGCGAGGACTCGTAATTTGTTATCAATGCAGAATTGTTTCGTCCAGAAGTAATTGTTAAACAAGCTGTATTAAATATTAAACAAGCTTTTTGTTTCGTTAATATTTTAATGGACATTTTGATAGACCGTTGAAATATTATTGGGTGAAATTCCAACGATGCTCACCGAGTGAAATAGCATACGAATCATTCAGCAAAAAATTTATTGTAAGTGAACAGTTTTCACACAAACCGATGCTACTTGGAGCGATGAGAAAAGTTCGCTAACAACCTATCAATTAGTGTGAAACCATAAGTTATGTTAATTTATTTGAACAAGAAACTTGTGTGTCAATTGCAAGAACCGCTGGTAAATCTTTTCTATAACTGACGATTAAGCATGTACCGTTTCGTCACGCTTGAATTAAAAAGAATTCTATTGTTAACAGTTGTATTTGCATGATGTTGCATCCCGAAAGTGCCAATATTCGACAGAGCCATAACAATGTTTCCTTTAACATTTTCATTGATTTTACAATTTTTAATTAATTATTTCAAGGGATAAAAGTTTATTATTGCGACAATTAGAAAATGTCTCGTAGCCAAATGTGTCCGGGGTATTACGCTTGAATCCAATTGTTTTAATTGGACAGTTTAATTATAAAACTCTATTTTGGCCAATTTGTTCCAATTGACATGCTAAATCGGTCAATTGGTCATTTCTTGTATTGTTCCCCTGTGCCATGGCACTTGCAGTGCTTGCACATACATTTCTATGTTAACAAAGCATTACGATTTTCTGCGCATACAAAGCATAGATCATTTTTTCAACTTAAACAAAGTCTTTCTCTTTAAATTACACCAGATTTCTCAAGATTTTTTTTCATCAACTTAACAAGTCCCAGTAGTCTAGAACATTTTGTAACTTTTATACATTTGTCAAGTATATTCAGAGGAATATTTTCGCCAGAACAATAGTAGCAATATTTTAAATAAAACGTTACATCATAAATTGAGAATGGGAAAAATCAACTTTTATTATTACCGCTTCTCTAATACACTGGAAAAAATAATCTGCTGGATCAGCATGAAAACCTGTTGGATCAACATTTTTTCCATTTGATTAACATATTTTATTTAATATTAATTTGCTGCTATTCCGAATCATTTAATTAATGTTTCAAGTTCCATAATTCGTGATTAAAATTTGACTTCAACAGTTCTTACACTGAGAAGTTATATGATTTTATTAATTGGATTTAAAATAATACGTCGATGATTATTAATAAAGACGACTACAAACATTTGTTACGTCTGGAGCTGTATTATTACGTGATTTGTTACGTAGAAGTGTAATGATTAATGATAACCAACTATAATTTTAATTACTAATTGTAATTAGTCCAAGAATTATTCATCGTACTCAGTGGGTAATTATTCAACAACTTAATAGTGTCCAACAAGCTCAATAAAATCATCATAAATGACATAATATAGATATATCAAGACGCAAATTTACTATGAAATAATATTCTTTTCTTTGTTTAACTAGTTTTAATGTTTCCTTCCGGAATTGTCAGAATAAAAACGTTGGATAATAAAATATTCTGATACTCTTTAACTTTGTTGAAGCAACCTTCAACAACCTTTGTTTCCCCGAACCACATAATTTAGTTAAAGTATGATCAAGCAAAATGTTGGTACAGAGAAACAAAAAGTATAACGTTTGGTTGATTGTGCACTGAGAGAAATTTTCGGTTATCCTAACTATAAAAATAAAGTTGGTTTTAGAGTCAACTAAGTGCAGTTCACTTCGTGCAATAAATATGTAAAGTTGAGTCAACTATGAAACAGACTTGAGAAAATCAATAATAATAAAAATTAAATAATAAGGCTATATAACATAACTACAATTAAAATTTTTTAACGCAAAACTTTTAAGATATAATATTAGTAATGTGTACTGTTTTTTGATGCCAATTTTAGTGAAATTTTTATTATACCAAGTTTATTTTATTGTTTTCGAAGTTGTTTTAGAGGAGCAATCAAATATGCCGCTGTATTTAGCGCAACTGCACTTTTATAGTTGACGCCAAAACCAACTATAATACCCTAATAGCGCAAAATATTTATAAATATTTATCAATATCTTATATATATTTTATAAATATTTATCGTGATGTCTATAAAATGTATAAAAAAGTTTTTAGATATTTATTATTCATTGCATATGTGTTATATAAATATTTAATGTCAGTGGTCTAAAACATTTATAGAACAATTATTCTACATTTTGTAAATGTTTATTAGACATTCGTTATTAATTTATTAATACTGCATCGGTATAGATAAGGGTCAATTTTTTTCAATAACAAAAAAAA
>JABFPN010001852.1:0-25875 GCA_022817305.1 Leptoteleia sp. ZL-2020 | reverse complement strand
TTTTTTTTTCCAACGGCGAGAAATGAACTCAAATTGCTATCGTTCTAATGTGTTGAATGTTGACAACTTAACCACTCAGCCACGAGTCATTTTTATTTACCTAGCCTTCTTTAGGTATTTAAAGTTTATTTGTACATCAGAGAATCTCAAACCACTGTTTTCAATGATTATGAGCGTCAACGCAAAAATTCCTATCACTTTTGGTAAAAAGGCTTCACAATGTTGAAACAAAACACGAGCAATGCCTTATGCATTCGCTTTACTAACACAAATCGTACTTTACTCTATCATATTTTTCTCAGTGTACACTTCAACTTGAGTGTTATTCAGAAATATGAAACGGCGATGTCTAAAAAAATATATTGCCCACAGTTGCATGGGTGGAATTGGTACCTAAGCGATATATTAATATTGACATTTAGAAGTTATTTTAAACTTTGAAAAAGTAAATTGAATTTCAGTAACACTGATGAAGTTGGAATGTAATCACATGGTTCTTTTATACATATATAATAATTTTATTTTAATAAAACTGATTCAACTATATAATCTATAAGTAAAAAATTAATTAATATTCAATAATAACAGTAAAATGATAGTGATTTCTTTTCGAGTATTAAATTTAAAAAAAAAAAATTTAAAAAAAAAGTGTCAACAGCACGTGGTGTTCCCAAGCGGTCACCCATCTAAGTACTAACCACGCCCAACGCTGCTTAACTTCGGTGATCGGACGAGAACCGGTGCTTTCAGCGTAGTATGACCGTTGACGAGGTACACAGCGTATCCGAGGCTCTTGAGTGAGAATCGAGCCTCGCTCCGAGGTGGTGGGGATAACGCGTGACCACCCCCACCACCTCGTTCGGCCTTCGCTCGGTTTATTCGAATATCATTTCATCGGCTGCGAGGCAAAGATGTTCTCTGTCATCCGAGATCGGGAGAGTTCGACCGGTTCCGTATGAATTCGGCTCCGAGGAACGCATAGCCGCTCTCTCCCTCTGTCCCTTTGCTACTTGCGAACGAGAGGAAGATACGAAGACTGGAAAGGTCTCTGGAACGGAAGAGAACTAACATTCTGTTGTTTAACGATCAAAAATGTCAATTTTCCAGATTTATAGACGCGATACATGCGATCTTTAATCCCGATTTTATTCGCAAACGTCGCTGCTCCGCGAATGAAGTTGTTTAACCGCGGACAAGTTTCCCTTAAAAATTGAGAATGAAATATCTGCGCAACTTCTCTTTGTCCATTCAGTAAAGCCGGGTTATTGGACAGGTAAAATAGTGAGTCATTCATGTTTCCGAGAAGTGAGGTTCGGGATTCGAGCGGGCTTGCATAGGATAGGGCGGTAAAGATATTTGAACAAAAAAATTGAATGAGATTGTTGAATTCTAAGTCCGTGGAATTGATGGGTATAATTTAGATGCGAATATAGTTCGTCGAGTGGGATGGGGAGAGTTAAGTCCAATCTCCAGTGTTGGAACAATGAATCTTATGGCATCCCGAAAATACATAGTTTCGAAAACTGGTTATGTAGGTTACCTAGAAGTCATATTTGTCAACGGCAGTAGTTTGTTCGAGGCAACGCACAAGGAACCGGAAGATCAATAGTCATTTGTTTAAAATGTTCATTTATTTCAAGGTCAGAAGCGGCCGACTTTAATATCTTATTCACGAAATGTAACGTCCGAAGGATTTTGGAAAACTCATTATAGCGAGACGAAGTTGTAGATGGATTATTGTAAGAAGGAAAGCAAATTGCTTCCATCAGTTTTATGTCGGAATTTAATGTTTCTAAAGCTGAGATATAAGTTCATCAGTGGTACCGCGGCTAAATATGAGAATCAGTCAGTTGTAATCTTTTAAAACGCTTTGCTAACAATATTGTAATTTATTCTTACTATTAAGAAAATTGTTTGACGCCAAATGAACTAGACATATTTGTGTGTCAGTATAAATTTTAATTTGTATAAACATTTTCATTCAAATATAAATTAAATTTGTTGGGATATCTCGAATTTTTAACTGTTGCATCGTACATTATTTTTCAATAACCATAATTGAATCCTCAAATAATTATTAAGAGGTAATAATTTCTAAAGTTATCGATAACTACATTTCCAATTATGCTAAAGCAACATTTAGCCACCGTTGCGCAGAGATACGGCGTGACAAAATTTATCATCCGCGAAAAACCCCTATTTGTCATTGGGAAGGAGAAAATTGTTATCATTACAATTTTCATTCCGTTAAATTGATCGTCTTACCTTGTTCATCTTTTTATCCCTAATCTTACTTCATCATCTCTCTACATCGGTACGATAATATCCTTCGCTTTGCTCTCAGTTATCGTCTCATTACATCATTATTTCAAGACACCTAATTTCATCCTTTGCGTCGAATCGTGTTTTCCCGTGTAATAATATCAGCATTTTCTCATCGCGTACATTCTACCCCGGCTGAATATCGTACGAAATATTTGATTTTGCGGCACTTAATTTCATTATGTTACGAAACACTGTCTAATTACCGGCATTATTAATCGACTTTCATAAATCTGAGATAATTAAACGGGCGCTTGGAAAAGTTTGCCTAATTTGAAAATTCATCGGCGGTTTTGGTTGTCAGCGGCACGACCAATTGCAAGCGAGACTCCCATCGAACCTGACGGAAATTCATAAACAAACGCCAAGCACCGTAACTCGGTTTAAATCACTTTAACCCCTTTAACGATTTTCGTCACATCTCCTTTGCCAAGTAATACGCCCCTGTTGGGGGTTTCTAATGTCTTCGTCGACCTCGTTCCGTCTTGCTCCTTAGTTTGAATCCTCTTATTTCCACCGCCAAGGATGGTACGTACCTCTCGAACGAGAGTTAATAAAATGAGCCCCGGCGTTGTACTTGTTTAGCGCGCCAAGACGTAGGACGGGGAATAACAAATGTAAGGACTCGGTACAGAGTTGTTAAACTTGGCAAAGTACTTAAATCCATTCCGACAACTTCGGCGCAAGTCACGTATTTCATCCGACTTATCACTGCGATTCAAAACAGCCATCTGGCACTCGCGTCAGGATCGATTAAAAACGATTGCGCGCCACCGTAGAGAGCCGCGATCGCGGCGATTTTCAGTGCGTCGCGCCGGGGCTGCGCTTGGCGTCGCATAAAACACATTAGGAAGGAAATCCGAGGGCGAGGCGAGGTGTTAATGTGTTTTGTATGAAATCAGCCCGTTGCCCGTGCGCGTCTCCCGCTCCAAAGTTGACGCGCGGATTGAAATTTATTCCCCGTCGGCTCCTTTTACCTGTAAATTTAAATGTACTCGTTTCGGCCGAGAATGCCCGTTTTGTGACGAAAATTCAAGAATGGAGACGTTGATAATGGGAACGAACGTCATCGGGTTCCATTTTTTTTCTTAATATTTTTTGTTTCAATTGGTACAAGGGGGAACAGTATATTATCATATTAAAACTAGTACATTTCGAGTTTTAGTAAATTCAATTTTAATTCGTGCGAAGTTTATTATTTTTTGTCGGGTTATTATGTTTTGAGAAAATGATTTATGAATATTGGAGTTGTGAATGTTAGTTGTCAAATTGTCACCCTTAAATATACAGTTTTTGTTTTCAAAGTAAAATGTTTTCCTTACATATATTAAGCCATTAGGTAAATAATTATGTTAATTAATTTAATCTATGAAGCATGGTGCGCATGCATACTCGTAAAATAAGCAGAATTCCAAAATGCTATTTTGGAATTACGTTGAATAAAATGTTATCGACAATCTTAAACGCGCTGTTTATGTTTTGTCAACTGGATGTCACTTTGTCATAAACCAGTTATGAAATAGTTTAATAATATTTTATATATATGTGTATTGTACATAGTAGACTGTAAATATTATTTTGGTCTTCTGTTTAATTTATTTATCATATTGGAATGATCAGAGTATTACAAAATATAACTAAATTTTACAAATTTTATTGATATAACAAATAAAGTTTTATATTCCGCAAATATGTTACCAAACTAGAAAACTTTTATTAAAAAATGGCATTTTTTTCTCTCAGTATAAGTAGGAAAAAAACAATGCTGAATCAGTATTATTGCAAATTATAGATTTACCATGAAAAAGACATTGAACGTATATAAGAATGAGAAGAGATGAAACTTAGGTATAGACATTCCTGGCGAACCTTATAATACCAAATGTCTCCTGCGGGACTCATTCTTAAACAAATTAAGATAATGAAATGAAATGAAATAAAATACTTCAGTGAATAGAAAAACGTTGAAATAAGATATAAACTATGAAATCCTCTTTTATTGGATTAGATCGTTTTAAATTAGGTTTTTGTTCTTTAATCTTTTTTATTCCTGACGTATTTGAGTATAAATTATCACAAAGGGAATATAAACTTAAAAATGTGATATTAGAAAAATCCTGAATTGTTCAAAATAAAGAAATATTGTGTGCTCGAATGTCAGATTACTAAAAAGTCTGGATGCAAAATATTTTACATTATAGAGTTCTTATATCATATCAAAAGATGTACACATTTTCAACGAAGTCACACTTGTTTAAGTCGGTGAGTTTTTTGTTAATTAAAATTAAAGGGTCACGTTGAAATAATTTATGTGAATAGGTGTTCACGAGATTCGCAAAAATATTTTTTTTAACGAAACTATCGTAAAGAATAAGCTTAAAATAGTAAATAAAAATAAATAAATGTATTTTTATGCAAATGTTATTTCTATGAGGTGGCATTAGAGGGTTAATCAATTGAAAGATCGATTTTCGCGACAACGAAGCGACTCGGTGTTTCAGGGTAAAATACGCGCGAGCTTTATTAAGATAAAATTTCTTGATTCCGCTTTTAATTCCAGGCTCGGTGCCGCATGTCTCGTGTAACTTGCTTACGATTGCCTAGAATAAAATAAGAGTGTTCTGGGAGCGCTGCTATGAGATTCCACACCGTCCTGCAGTGTATAAAATATAGGGTTGTGTTCCGTGTCACCCATAACTTTATCCGCAAACTGTACAGCATCATGAAAAAGTTCGAAAGAGCTTTTATCAAGATTAAACTTTTTAAAAATTTCTGAAATTTATATTACATCACAAAACACTGCGCGTTAAAGATAATACAACTCTACGGCTTTCGAGAAATCTTTTTCAATTGGGTGAATAATGTCGCCGCCACTTTTACGGCGGATTTGCATTAGTTTGCTTGTTTTAAAACGAAATTTTGAAGAGGAACGTGTTGGATTAAAGAAGGTTAAATTTTTAAAGAACATAATCACTTTCATTTATATCAGTGTCCTTTTGTGCAAAACTGATGATAAGTCTATTATTAACTTTCATTGCCTCTTGTAATTCAATTTTGGCACTTGAAACTTTTCATTTTAAAACTGAATTAAAAAAAAAATTATCCAAGAGTGGACATTTTTCTTATACGCTTAAACGTTGCCCGCTGACAAATGCAATTAAATTTGACATACTTTTTCATAAATCAGTTATAAAACAGTTTACCACATTTTTTTGTTTCATGTACAAATCATTATTAATTCTAACAAACTGATGTCAGAATTTTAATAATTACATTTTACAAAATTTATTATAATGATAAATAAATTTTTATATCCCGCGAGTATCATGCCAAACTGGTAAACTTTTTTTATTAAAAATTGGTACTTTTCTCTCTCAGTGTAGGTAAAGAGAAAAAAAAACTTATCGAACTTTTTGTTACGTATTAAATAAATAGCTTTTGAACATCAATGCGGTATTGTCGAATTATTTGTTTGGGTATCAAAGAATTCCTCCCCAATAGTCTCAAACAAACAACAATAAGCTCTCGCAAATCCAATATATTTGATCCGTAATTTAAGTGTCTCCTCTGTATCAGTTGGGAGTCGTCTTCCAACGCAATGGAAACATAATATTAGTGATCTGCTTATATTGGATTTACTAAACATATTGTAAAGCGGCGTAGTCGGGGCTCAATATTTATACTACACCGGGCATTCTTCATGAACATAAAACAACGTTCGCATCGTTGTTTCCCACTTTGGTGTAAGTCAGTGCTACGTAGTGGCATTGATATTTGCAACTCGAAACCGGACGTTTTCAAGCTCCGTTACATGTTCCGCAATGCTCCCGAGACTGACACTCGATCGGATTTCGATGGACGGTTTTCAGTTTTGAAGGGCTTATGGATTTTCGTTTCACATCGGCTATGTTAAAACAATGTAGCAGAACTTTTATTTGTTTTGTTTGTTTGTTTTATTTTTGTTTAATTCTGACAATAAGAGCATTGTAAAATATTCTGTTGTTTTTTAATCACGTATGGATGGTGGGAAAAGTTGAATGCACCTGCGTTATTAAATGAGAAAATATTACAATGTAAATACGCGCGTATAATATTATCAATGGGATATTTATTTTTACTTTTAAACGATTAATGTTGCGCAAATAAATTACTTTATTTCGTTCCTTTTGTGGATGAAATAAAATTTTATATTATTTTAGAACGAGCACTTTTTAAGTAATTTTTATATATGAGCAATGTATAGTGTATTGGTTTTTTTCGAATAGTAATTAATTAGTGATCATTCAGGCTAAATGAAAAATTATTCATTTAATTATCTTTATTTAATAATATTAAGTTCGTCAACTTCTTAATTCAGTCTTGGTAACTTATCGGTAGACGTGAACAAAATCTGTTTTACCATATAGTCATAAAATATATTATAAGATTTGTAATACGTCGGTAAAGACGGATTTATCCGATGAAAGTAATTTGTATTCTTACTATGTCGATAAATCCAGACAATTTCATTTTTTGTATTTCGTGTTTAAGCATGTATTGATTATATACAGTTGTATTTATGGATATATATATATAATAATTTTTGTATTTATAGATTTATAGTATAAGTATTTATAGATATAGATAATAGTAGTTGTATTTAAATATATAATAATACTAATAGTAATACTAATAAATATAAAGATATTTGTTGGAGTAAAATGTTGATTCTATAAAATAATGGTAAATAAAGCGAAGACGACCTAAAGTTCAGTTCTTTTAAGAAATTTTTACCGCGAATACCACACAGCATAGTAATAATTGGTATACTTCCTTTAAGTGAACATTTAAAATTTAACAAACAAGTTTGTTTACGGACAATTCCAGTCGTGTTATTTCCTGTAAATATTATAATTTTTTCAATTTTAAAAGAGAATTTCCGCCAGCGATGTAAACATTCGTCATTAATTTCCTAGATTATTAATATTATCCTATTCAAAATAAATATTAATCTTATATCCTGTATTAGAAGAAGATTAAACTATTAATAAAATGACGCAATGAAATGTATATATATCACTAGTAATTAAGCAAATGTTTACTAACTACTTTGCCAGAGTTCATATACTTCTTTTTTTCTTTTCAGGAATGCGAGGTGACATGAATCCAAATGAAGAAGTCAGCACTAAATGGTATGTTAATGTTTTCATTTATACATGGTATTGCGTCGTATTTTTTTAATTGAAATTTAAGAAGTGATGCTATCGGTCGAGCGTCGACTTTAATTTAGTTAATGTAACAAAGATTCTTGTCTAATTCGGTGCTGAGATGAACATAGCCAGTAGGTTGAATCACAATAATTAATATTCGAAAATGTTTGAATGGCGTGATAAAATAAGCTTTATTGTTAAAAGCTTTCAGCCAGTCGGGACAATGTACAAAGTTTTACTGCTCATTTAAGCGAGCAGATAATTTTACAATAGAATTAAAAATAGCCTCGAATATAATATTCCGTCTTTTATCGTGTATATAAATTAACGTTTTTCTTCAAGATATTTATAATATTCAGCGTTTTTTTTTTATTTTTTTCTTTTTTCGAGTCGACCAACTATTTCATTTAGAGAAATTTTTTGTTCGTGCCTCTTCTCGCAAGTGTTACCATATGAAACTTTTGTCGAATAGGGTAAATAAAATTTCAACAACATTCAATTATTAAAGAAAATTTATTAGCATTAAAAAAGGGAATGAAAATATAAAAACCAGTTTATTTTTAATTATCGTCGACGAAATGTACAAAGGGAAAGTTCATTTCGGAGCGAAACAATTAAGAAATCGATAGCTCTCGATATTCTGACGATGACCAAAATAATAGTTTTCGAGCGTACTTCATTAGAACTGGAGAACGCCAGTGGAAAAGCTGAAAATTAAAGTCGATTGCTGGGACTGAAAATAAGACCTGGTCATCGAAACGTGTACTCGCTGCGCGGTCATGGAATTGGGTTTTGTATTAAAAAGCACACTTGTTTGGACTTTTAAACTTACATTTATTTAAACAAATCAATATTGACCTCGTATTAAGGATTGTATTTTATTTCACAAATCGTTTCACAATTAATGCGTCTCACTATACAAGATGAATATTCCTTTATTATGCTATGCCATTTGTTCGCATTTTTCTGAGTTCAGATCACAATTTTATTAATCATTCGGAAAAGACAGGGGGGCGGAAAAAGGGTGGTTTTTGGATTGAGGGGCTGGGTTACCTGAACATCCTTTACATTGAGTAATCATAATGGACGTAATAATAATAATAATAATAATGATAATAATGATAATAATAATAACCAATTTAATATCATAAGTACAATAATAATGTCAAGAATAACAACGGAAAGTCCTTAATAAAGGTACCGGACTAGAATCAGAACGAATAAATAATCGTTAATAAATAAACGTAGCAAAACAACGATTTTCGCAATAACAAATAATTATTTTACGTTCTATTCGTACATTACTTTTTCTTCAATAATTTACGTCTAAACACTATCATAGGTATATGCACCTACATAAATCATCTCATTCGGCCAATCAATAGTCACTTTATTATACAGGAAAATTGCTAATTTAATTTCGTCAAGTGTCAATTCTAATGACTTTCATTACTGACTGAAAATGGGACGCAAGCTTACAATTGCACGTGGCGTTGAGAATGATGATAAGAATTCGATTACCATAATTTTTTTTAACCTCAATATGCTTGTTTGGCCTTGAAGGTATTTTCGCTACGTTAGTGGCAGCGCAGTTATAACGCACTGGGTATCATTGTTCATCTGCCTTAGTGTCACGAAAACTGTAATCGATGTGTCCTGTGGTATCGAATATACAAATGGAAATGGTTTCGATCTGTCAGTACGAGGATCGGAAGTCGTTAACAGAAGCCCGAAGCACCAATGAGCCTTTTCGCTGTATAAAAAAGTGAGCTTGAATTTCGTTTACATTCAGTTGTTTCGCTTTACGATTTACAACCATTTCCAGATTATATAAATATATGAACGAAAAATGTTTTTGCGGTGGCGAAAGTTAAGTCATCGAATGCGATTCGTGTACAAGGAAAACGTTCAATGGGTTTTTTTTTTTTTTTATTAGAAAAGTAAGGTTTTCAACGATTTTTTTGTACGTAAATTTCCATTAACAGTCGCAATGTTACAAAAGTCACGTAGCCTCAACATGTGCGAATCGAAATGATTTGTTTCATTCGTTCGCAACCGTTGCTCCCTCACTTAAACACTCTTACACTTGTCATCCTCAAAATTTCAAATCACTTTTTAATTCGCAAACGTTTACACTCAAGTCCGCTGCGTAGCTTCTGCCGGGACAAGCCAGCAACCAAATTTGTCTACCTTATTTTTATTTATTTATTTACTTATTTATCATTTTTTGATCGGCGTGCCCCAGCTAGCCACGCAAGGACGTCGTTATTACTATTCGGAAACGTTGACATCAAAGTCGTTATTAAAGTCGTAATCCATTATTCGAATACATTGGATAAACGTTTAATGACAGCGGTATACGGGTTCGAAACGAAGCCGCGCACTTTACTCTAAACAGTGTGCATTGAAATTTGAAAACTCGAGGATTGTTCGTCGACCATTGACGCGCTTTTCCTTTTATTCATCGATTACAAATAACGCATAAAAAACACGACAAATCGCACGTTGATGGATATTCGAATGGGATGGTTCGCGAGCTTGTGAAACGGAACCGTTTACCCTAAGAGAACGCAACTTTTCAGATTAAAACAACATTGAAAAAACGTCGAAACGACGCGAATCAGAGGCGAGGATCGATTATCGAGCGCAAACGTTCGAGCCACGTTTCAACATGGGATAATCACCCGGTTTCTTTGACTTTTCATGGACATTAATTAAACGTTGTATCTTTGATTGTTTTTTTTTTTTCTTTCTTATTACATCCAACGTCAATTCGATTATCGAACGGCGTACGCTTCTCTGTAAGGTCACACCGAGAGAAATTTCCTCGGAAGAGTTACGATAGTTTACAGCAAACGAACCTTATCGAGCTGATTTACACAAGTCTTCCTATTATTCTAGGAAAAAGAATACTACGACCATTTCACTACATTGCGGCAAATAATACCAATCCGACTATTTCCTACAGTTATAAGAAAATACAAATAAATCACCTTTATAAAGATTGTTCGTTGACAACTCTGGTAATTTTTCCTGAAAATTTTTCCCAATGGGTAGATTCACTGCTTCCGTTCAGCTCGACCGAAGCCAAGCAACCATGGCAAGTTTTGTGTCAATTTTTCATCGGCGGGAGGTGGGCAATTTACAACATTTTCATCCGTTTTATTTCTAACCTTCCGGTCGGCGTGCTTCGTACGGCTCGATGGGGAAGCTCAGTTCCGTCTGGAAGTGGACGAAACGAACACTTCGGCCACCATCGAACCCGGCCGAAACAGCCGCGGGAAGAGCGCAAGCTTAATTCGACATGAGTGTTCAATTAATAATCAGCGAGAAAAATATCACATGTAATGTCGGCCGCGGACGGGATATGCAAAGGTCCGTTCCGCGGTCGTTTGTTCGAGATCAGAGACCATCTCCTCAACGAAAGAGAGTGCGATTATGCGGAAACCCTCGTAACGGAAAAAAGAAGACTTCAGGGCGATGAAACGTCGCGTCTAATCGCCTTGCATAATCCTGCCTGGTTCAAATCCCGATAGCGTTCGAGTTGTACGACTCGAGGATGGGGATTGGACGCGACGTTGTTGCGCGATTCGCTGTATCGAGGCGAGCGAGCCGGATCGTGCTGAAGCGCGTGTCTCTTAATCCCAGAACTTGGAGTATTTAATGCCTAGAGTGTAATATTTCTTGTTTGTACCCTACACGTTATGAGTTATGAGATAATATGTTAAATCAGGCGTCTAGTGATTGATGTAGAAAATACGAATTTGACGCGAACGGAGGAAGAAAAGTTCCCCGGACGATTCACATGAGTTGCACTCGTGGAACAGCACTGTAACGCCTCGAAATTTATCATTTAGCTCGATGAGATTGCCGGCCAAGCGCGCCACTTGGTGTTAAATGGCGGCGACTCTGGGGTAGACTGCGAGGTGACGCGCGCGTCTTCGACCTGCGAAGTTATTAAATACAAAATGACAGATATATATATATATATATTTCATTTATATATATATGTACACACGACGCACTGTCTTTTATCGTTTAATAGAGCTGAAATGGCACGTGGAATAATATATCCATTCATTTGGTCACCCCCGTTTTTTGATAGAGTACAACTCGATTTCGAGTCGGGGCAGTGTGTTCGCGCTGCGCAATACGCACGCTTGTCGTATAAGCGTTACACTTGATTTTCCTGGCATTATTCTCAGTCATGTGTTTTCTTGCAAGGAAAACATAGTCGCCGAACTAAATTGATAACGATGAGTCGCAAGGTGACCGCATTATAAACAAGACGTGTAAGTCGCTGTCTTTTTTTAATATGATACAAATGAGGGTTTATAATGAATTAACTCCCATTACTAGGATTATGCATGTGTAATATATGTATTTTTAATAAGATTCTCATTATTATTTATATAACGCACGATAATGCGATTGTTTGTTGTGCAACGATGTAAAAAGAGCTTTACAATTCCTGAAGTATACGGATTTCAAGTTTAATTAAAGGGGCTTTATTAAAACGATGAGTAATATTGTACTTAAAATGTAAATACAGGGAATGTTGAGGATGAATAATTTGCAGCATTTATGGCAGGGTTGCAAGGGCAAATGAAGACGTGAAACTGCCGAAAGAAAACACGTAACGTGAGAATTATGTAAACCTAAAATACTGACCGACGATAATATCGAATCCCCAAATCAGGGTTGTCTTCGTTGCGAAGAAAAAGATTTGGCTTATTCTTATTACCTCCTTAGAGCGACTAATGAAAATTTAAATCTAGATTATATTGCACACGCCGGCACAAGGGCTACAGTCCTTCAGCGAATGAGGCGTAGACGACCGATAGAAGTATTCTATCGGGTCGATTTTTGAACTATGTCTCGAGAGACCTGGCTCGATCCCTCAACTAATACTCTACTAACAGTTCCTTCGACAAAATTCAACCTAATCAGTCAGTTATCATACGTAATTATAACGAAACGCTTACATATGCCGCTTCATGCTTCCATAGCAATACGTTCTCGTATCATTTCTTTAAGAAAATGTATACAAAAATGATGCGCAATCGTGATTTATTTATGCGAACATCTTGCGTGAAATTTTAATCATGGCAAATTCATTTCGATACACTTGGAAATGACTTTGCCGATGAATGCGATCGGACCACAAGCCAGGTTCGAAACTCCACGTAGATATCAACTATAATGTTCCATACACATTAACTATCTCGAATTCGAGTTCTGAGCAGCAATTGTTTTATCATAATTATATGTTATTCGTTCATATAATTATATTAAGGGATATAATTTTATAATGCGTCATGCGTGTCAACTAGTCATGATCATCTCACTCTACTATTCTTACACCCTAAGCTCGTATGTACTTAAGACACCGTAATTAATATAATATACCATCAGCTTGTGTCAATAATATCAGTTACTTTTATAATAAAGTCCCAGTTGCGATTGTGCCCTTTTTCGAGCCGCCCCTGTTCTCGCGCGAATTGAACACGAGTTCTTTTATCGTGAAAATTAATCGATTACTCGGCTTCATTTCAATTAGCAGAATTCACAAAGCGCCTGTCTCAAGCGACTGTGTCGTCGAATCGTACAGAAAAAAAAAAGAGACGTCGGACTGTGTCTCATAGGCCAGGATGAGTCTCTGTCCTTTTCACCATAGTACTAAATGGTGTTGAATTCGTGGGAAACTTGAACACAGCAACACGATGTACAACATTTCTGTTAAAGTACAAAAACCTAGTACCACATGAAACGCTGTTAAGGTATTAGCATTCTTTTCAACAACAGAACCATCAGTCCTACGGAAACGCACTGCATCGATGTTGGTCACGCTCTTTTGCTATACAGTCGTTACGTACTGACGCACTTCCGGACTGTCGTTCCCCATCCAAGGGTCATACTTTTGAGTTTCCTCGCTCTTCGCGCGATGCGGCCCTTTCGAAGTTTTTTGCCAACTTTTGAATCTGGGCACCTCTTCGCTAAGGGAACGCTTAGTTGCGTCCATCGTTGGCACTTCTAACAGAGCTTTCGATCGCATCAACTGCGGCCTTTGTCGACCTTTGGGTTCCTCGCTAGAGGCGCGACTTATTATTCTCGGTGGAACTAAGTTCTCCTCCATTGTCCGCGCGTTCTCGGACTTCGTTCGGAAACCCTTTTTACGATTTGCGGTTCGCGATTTTATGATCGAACGTTTTTTGGGAGGAGAAGGTGACGGTTCGGTTATTATCGGCGGTGTTTTTGGCAAATCCTGCGGGGCGACCCAAACAGGTGTGGACAGATCTTTCGGAGGAGTCTTCGGTGGAGATTCGTCCTTCCAAGCGCCTTGGTAAATGGGAAACGGCGACACCATATTGAGGAATCTCCAGCGTTCTTCATCCTCCTCACTGCGGAATGGTGTCGATTCAGGCGGAGGATGGTGAGTTGGCGTGACGTTGGACCAGTCTTTGATCTCATCGTCTTCGGTTGGCTCAATAACTGTTGGCATCTCGTTCTTCTTCTCAGGGGAGCCTTCGTATGGTTCCCATTTGATCTCGCTTATCTTTTTGGTCTCCCGTTTTCTGATGCCCACATTTGGCAGAGGAGAGTAACCTTCGTACGGAGCCCACTTGGCATCTTGCAGTGAAATTTCTGGTGAAATGAGACGTCGGATTATGCGGTTATCCAACCGCATCACTTGACGCGGATCTGGCTCTGGGGATATGCTCCTTCGTACGCTGTATTTTGGACGTTCCTTTAGACTTCTGCTCTTCGGATGGTCGTGCGACTTGAACCACGTGGAATCCTTCCTCTCAACCTGAGGCATAGAGAAATGGGATTTGATTGCCCACTTCGAACGAAGGGTCCGTTTGCTTTCTTCCGGACTCGTCACCTTTTCTTTCGGTACTTTGGTTTTAACTGACTTCTGTTGACTAGCTTGCTTTTTCATAATTTTCGGATCCTCCACAACGGTCACTTTTTTCGAAGTGTCCGATGATTGGGGACTCTTCTCAAAACGCTTCTCCTCGGTGTCGCTCTTTTGTTGGTCATCCACGTCGGAGTTGTCCGAAGACACCGGAACCTTGGACTTGGGACATGTGCACTTGGGTTTTGGGTTTCGCAACACTTCGGGCACTTGCAAGGTGGCCTTGGGCTCACCGGCAATGCGACTATTGTCACTGAGGTGCTTACGAAGTTCGTGGGCACTGTCAGGGTGTAAGGACCATTTATCTCCCTCGGCGCTGTGGTGTTTTCTGAGATCTCCCCGTTCTGGATGGCGCTTTTCTTCGGGCGTGAGAGGCGTATGGCAGCCGCATTTAGCTTTTCGTGCCAAGTCAATGTCGGTTTTCGATGAATGTAACTCCCAGCGAAATTCTGTACGCTCGTTCGTATTTTTCTTAAAGTCCCAAAGAGCGTCATCCGGGGAAAGAAAGCTGCTGTTGGTCCAGCGTCCGTCAGTACTCCGATGCTTTCTGAGATCCGGTCGTTGATGGGAAGCTGCTCCTTCATCTTCACCGGCGCAACTATGATCGACGGTTTTGGAATGATTGCCTTGTTGCCACATCCATGATGACGAGGTGGATCTTTGGTCTGATGGTTCCAAGTCGAGGTCTTCGATCGTGTACGATATTTCATAACGACGTTTTTCTTTGCAAGCAGCGCATTGATTTGGGTCTTTATCTTGATTATCCTGTGAATAATGCTGCTGATCTTGTGGCCGGGACGAGGTTGACGCAGTCGATGATGTTGGGTCAAGCAGCGAATGCTGCTCGTCTACGGATTGCGCGTCGTCAGAGGGTCGTGACGTCGTAGCCGTGTCTAGCGATGCGCACCAACAGGTGTGTGTAGCTCCGTCAAGCCGCCTTGGTGGGAACCGCGACTCCGGAGACAACGAGGTTCCGATCGAGGCCGTTGCCAGTCAAATTACTTCGCTCCGTCGTTCCGCAAGCCTGAATTTAATTTATGAAAATAAATAATTACGATATTTTTTTTTTTTCTATTAAAAATATACAAAAAGATATCCCTTAATGTTTACGTCGAAGCTCTGTAAAATAATGATACTGAAATATGAAACGTTTTATAAAATACAAAATGTAAAGAGAATTTATTTTTATTGTATATTTCTATTTTTAATTCTACTTTTATGATCTTCAAAATGTCAAGCAATTTGTTTTTGTATTCACACAACCTTTTAATGGTCGATTCAATGAGTGTATTTTATACGTTGAAGATTGTACACCAATGCAATGTTAATCATTTTGTATGTGACAATTAAATATTATACCTTCAGTTCTGTGAAGATCTCGGTAAAGAATCCTGGTTCACTATTGATGCGCAACATCTTAGAGCTCAAACGGTTGACAATAAGAAGGCATCGGTCCCAGAATTTGTCTTTACTATCTTCTACAAGGAATGGCTTCAGAGGGTAACTGATCTCATTACCCATGTAACTGTAGCTCAGGTACAGGCAAGTCAGTACCGTCGCTTGGAGTTCCTTTTCGGACGCTTCCTCGCCATCAACAAGCTCCCTTACCAGCATGTAAACGAACACTACATTTGCCGGATTTATAAAAGCTACGTCCTGCAACACAAAAGGAATGGTTTTAGATTTTCAATTAAAAACATAATTGACATTGTGTAATGTTTTTAGTTATTGACACAGTTTATCTTCATGCACGACATTCAATATAGTATACTAATCGTGTTTCTGTCTGGCATTCAACAGTTTGATATTTACCGTTACAATTTTACTTAGGTCAAGATCATGCTTTGACACAGAAGTAACTGAGTTACTGGGACAATTATAGTTCACGAGTAATTTCAGATCTGATTAAATTTGTTCCAGACCAATCAATTATAATCTAGCCTGATCAATGTTAATTTCAAAATCAACATTTTGATTTGTTACGGTTGAAGTACTAGAAATACTATTACTCCAGTAACACCTGATATAAGAAACCCATTCAAAGTTACACACGAATGGTATCACATTTCCGATTCAACTTATTCGACAATCAATACTTGATTAATTTAAGCTGTATCGCAGTCGTGCTTCGCATATTTGGTAGGCGAAATGACTTTTCATTTCGTTGTGTCTTATTGAACGTGTCATTGAATTAATGAATTACACGATTTTCCAAAATTATCAGAGTGATGCGGTTTAAAAGGATCGATCGCTTTCATTATATGAAGCCGCGCTGTTGTTAGGCCGTGGAAGACGGTTGCATGTGTATTTCTCATTGACTGAAAACTGCATCTTGCGTTATGTCAAAACTGCGGAACAATAATTTCGAAAGAATACGCTTATTTTACAATCGATAAGGTTATTGTTAGTTAGGCCTTCTGCCGTGATTTTCAAACTTATCACATGGCTATTTGGGTCATGTTCTTATTCGTGCTAACGATTGTGAATCATTTGTAATATTCGGATGGCCGATGAAGGAACCATTAAAATCAGTCCGACGCATACAGTTGAAGCGAACTTTAATTTTTGGGCATCATTGTCTCGAGGATTCTCCTTGAACTAAATAAATGGAAATGAAGTCAGCGAATTCATTATCCAAATCTAAATTTAATAGTTTTCGAATACCCCATTGTTCACCTGATATAGTCACGTTTAGAATAATTTTTAAAACAAATATCTTTATTGTGTCCTGAAGTTAATTTTAATCAACTCAACTTAAATTACTTAATTACCATTACCATTATAACAAAATAATAATACTTTTTATCTTGAAACCTTTGCGTATATTAAAATAATTTTATAACAACTTTCAATTATCAGTAATATGTTCACAATATTAAGTCAAAGCAAGTTTCAACTCTTTTTATTTTGTATTTTCTATTTACTGGCCGTAATTGGTTTAACGTCGCTGTAGACGTAAACAATGGCACTCGTGTGTATCGATATTCTTTTATTTATAAAACAGCTAAATGCGACAACGGCGAGTGCTAGGCGACTGCTTTACTTTTTCACATCCGTTCCTTGCTTAGAACCTACTGCTTAGACACCTCGAATCGTTAGCGAATTAGGACGCGATGGTGTCTGATGTAGATTATAAAGCGCTAAGGGAAGTGAACTATATATTTCGCTGAAACGAGCGTCGCGTCTCTGTGTACGTGTATTAACGCGAGGCCCCTAGGTGACCCGGTAGGATCGATGCTCCCGATACGGTGTTACTCGGAGCGCCAACCATCCCACCACCTACAGCTTTCGCTCAAGCTCTACCACCCTCGCGTCGAAACGAAAAGGAGGAAAAATAAAAGCGGCGTTTTCTTTCGCCACAGCTACTTGCCTCAAATCAAACGCAACTTTTTCACTCCATTTTTTCTTTTTTCTTTTTGTTGGAACGATGCAGTTCCATTTTTATAGATCCGTAATTTTTCATGAGACACGTCCTATTTCGCGGCAAACTTTTCTTTCAGTTTACTTTTTTTCTTCACGCTCAGAAGGTAATGTAAAATTGATTCTGGTTTGCAACCGAGTCATCTCATTCCTTATTTAGCTTTGAAGTTATTTCGGTAAAACCAGAATTTCAATGGTTTTTTTTTGTCTCTTTTTGAACAGAATGATTTTTCGTGACGAAGTCATTAGCCGGTTCGAACGTAAACGCTCGATGGGAATTAAGAAAATAAGTAGAACGAACATTTGAAACCACCTCCTGACTTCGAAAATAAGTGGAACAGACATACATCAACGTCCGTTCAACCTTGAACTCTTTCTGACATCGAACAGGTGCATAATTTGCCGCTCGCAAAAATCAAATGAACTCCGCCACGTAGGCATCGGGCGGAATATTTTTTTTACGCCCCAATGACACGTCCTTTGAATTGGTTAGCCGTGCAATTTGAACGCGCCCGACGTCGGGACGGGAAAGTAAGCCCGCGCGCGATAAAGTCTTGGAGCGATTAGATCTATAAATGTGTCGCTTTAATTATAGCAGAGCGAGTGAATGAGAGCATATTTTTTTGCTGCACATTACGCGCGTATTCATGCTTTATCGAGCTTTCAATTAAATTTATATAAAGCACGCAACATTATGCACGGGTGTTGACACTTGAGGTTTTTTAGAATGAGTCCGATACCACGCGGATCGAGTGATTCAACAACCTATATCCCGCAGTATAATCCTTTCTATTCCGGTCGTTGTACGCAAATTCCAATTTAGCATGAAGCTTAATGCTGTTTTCATTTTATTTTTAATTTTCCCGCTTGATTTTCCGTCGGAGTTTATTACACGTCGAGTGAAAGATGCAATATAGTTTAACATAAAAAATACCATAAAGAATTACTGTGCTACATGATAAAATGGTAGTGTTTTGTTTACCTTTGAATGTTGCGATATTTTATATTAACTTTCAAAATTTTTGCCAGTGGATCATTTATCTTTCCAAATAAAACAGAAGTGACCGTGACAGCACATTAAAAATTTTATCAGCAGCAGATGCAGTCGGAACACAGGCGTGATTCAGAAGTGTATCAGAATACAGTGGTTGCAATGGAATATATTGAAACATTTATATTCACTTTGTACGCTGGCCAATTGTAACCTCTTATCCCTACAATGCCTGTCAGTGTCCCTAATTTTTGTCCACGAGACAAGCCATGTAATATTTACTCAACTTTTTTCCGAGTGTAAAGCAGAATTAAATGAAATTCAATTCACATTTTGTTACTTAAAATGAAGATTCCAGTTTTATTAAATGTTAGAAGGTGAATCATTCCAAATTATTCAGGCGATATTTTCTCTTATGTATGATATCAAAGGAACGAATTTATGCGTTTATCAAATGAACGCCTGGATGACAGATATATGTTTGTGTCACAAAGAAATTGCGAAAGTTGGGAAACTCAAAATGTGCACGATAATCACGGGGACATTTATCACGATCCCTTTCGTACATCAACGCATAAGCCATCGATTTATTTAGGGGCGAGCACCCCGTTTTTGGCGGGACAATTGCGTTTTTCGAGCGCTCTATAAATAATAAAAAAACGACTGGACTTCGTTATTGGTTATTGGCGCCGATGGTATTACATTAATGAATCAAAATATCTTTGTTCCTACTTTTCTTTTTGTTTAAAGAAGGCAATCATTGTGAGGCATATCCTATTTATATTCTGAAACTGGGGCATTTCTAGAGGTTTTTGTTTGATATAATAATAACATTTAGTTTCAGTATTTAATATCTTGTTGTTTGAATGAAAATGTGGAAGTCGATATAAATAGAATATTTTCCAATATTTGGCGAATTTTAAAGTGATTTTTACCGGTTTTAAAATAGAAAAAAGGAAAAAAGTGTAATCTTCAGTGGGGGTCTACTTCGTCCTTGACATTGATCATACGCCGTAATGAAATTACCATTGGTAATTGTAAATGATTTGACATGTTATTAGATGTTTTGGTCCGGCTTCTCAGCTATCGGAGAAAATTGTGAACGAATAGAAGATACTTGCTATCAGTTTACGGAAATCTTCTCACCAATATATGGATTCATTTAATAAGATTCGCGTCGAAAACACAGTCTTCAGTGTGATTTGCTGACTTCTACCTTTAGTCTCGAGCATTTCTTGCAATGCATCGGAGTTAAAGGAGATTTCTGTGGCGTCTCCCACTTCATTATTTTCCTGACAATTTAATTTCAAAAAGAGATGGAATCGTCGAAGAAGAATATAAACTTACGCGAAGGATTTATTGTCACAATGAAATTTTAACAGTATTGAAATTGCAATGCATTAATTTTAATGCTCGATTTAATCTATTTTATTCTGCCGAATTTCATGAAATGAATCTGGTCTGATTTAATATTAGTATTAAAATATTTAATATACCATGGATTCGTACGATGGTTAAATTGTCACGCAGTTTGCCCAATTAAATTACATTTATCGAATCAATTTATCTCGAAAAAATAAAATAGGTCGCCCGCTATTTTGGCATTGTTTGTTATCAAATAATAATGCGAATATTCATTATTAAACTGCGCTTCGTCAAATATTTTAATACAATTTTTTTATTTATAAATACGAGTAATTAAATTCGCGTATGCTCTATGTGTCAGAATTTCAAGGATTTTGTGGCCTTTATAAATTAAAATATTTTACGATCGACTGCATAACGTCATTGGAAGGTGATTAATTTTTTAGTAGGGTACATTTAGATTCGTAAATATAGGGCACCAATAATATATATAAATGACCAGTTAATGTATGAAATGAAAAATCGATTTATATAATCATTTAACAGTAAACATAAAATAGATACAGTTCGAAATGAATGCATCCGATAAAATGCTGCATAAAATTTGGCAATAAAAATAATATTTTATGTACGAATTATGCTAATTTGAAATCTGAAATATTTAAATTTTATTATAATTTCAAAATGTGCTTTCTTCTGTCGTTCGCTTTCGATATTAAAGGAATAAACTATTGACCGGAAAAAATTAAACACGAGCGATAATCTTTCGACATAAATCTACGAGTTCCTACGTCACAATTTAATATCCTCTTATAATGGTCTTTATTTCGACCAATGGAACAGTTTTATTTGAGTTATAGATGATATTTCATTAAATCCATCATATAATAACGCGCGTTTTGTTTAGATAAAGCGAAAAGATTTCCTTTTTAATATCATTACTGGAGACGTCGTTCGTACATTTCATTCCTTCTCGTATGTATTTGGTAAATCCTTGTGATGTCACCGGAGTGTGAATTTTATAGTGGCTTCTTTAAGCATGTGGCATGGATCCACGATCATTAATTCCATGAAATTCTTTATGCTCAAATATATAAATGACTCGATAATTCTTTATCATTTGGTGATTCATTAATTTGCACTTTTCACATTGTTATTAATAATATATTAGATAAAAAAAAAGTGTATTACGCCGAAAAGACAGGTAATATCCGATACCAAATGACCTTCCCCTACATTGTTTTATATACATGAGTTAATTCATTCAGAAAAATATTTTTCATTTACAAACTACAAAATTGCTTTAAATTTATTTCTTTTACGTTTATAATGGCTCTTAAAAAAAATGAAAACACGTTCCTCTCACTTAATTATGTTTTTAATATTTTTGCGCAGATTATGCACTTGTTTATTTACGAAGGGTCTTAAAATCCTTTAAATCCAGAATTCAAATGCACGCAACCATAATATTCGGGCAGGATCGCTCCCTTTGCCAATTAAAGAGCCCAGCCCTCCGTAAGGGAAAGTCCCCCTTTAAATGCCACATACTTGCACATACACACACGTGGCACGTGTAACTCGCATGATCCCTTCGGGGAACACTTTCATCCCCCCTGATATTTCTCCCTATTGCATTACTGCACATCCTTTTAGTCGCTCGGGACTTGCTCGCACAGAAAGAGAAGAATTGTTTCAACGTCGTGGAATATTCGTCTAGCTTTTAGATGACATTTAAAAGATTTTTAAGATATTATTTATTTTCTTCTCGTTACTCGCCACTGTGTACCGAACGAGGGTGATTCTATGTAGACTAATGAGACATGATTGAGTTACTTCGTAAGAATTGGTGGAGTAAAACAAGATTTTTATTCATAATTTTCTTTAGATTTTTATAAATTCTTTTTATTAATTTTGCAATAAGACATTATGTTGATTGGTATACAAAATGTTAATAAAAAATTGCAGACATTGATTATATTGTGCAATAAATTTTTCAATAATTTTAATAATATAAAATCTATATTTCTTGCGTACTTAGTTCTTTTTTTTAAATTAAACTAATATGAACAAAATTTGCAAATTTACAGTTTATTAATTAATTTCATATTGTCTTGTTATTCTGTTTAACTTTTCTTCGTATTTCTTATATTTGATACAATACTAAAAGAATATAAGAATAACTTTAATATAACAAGTAATATGACACATTTACTTGCTTACAAATGTGAAACAACCCATGTAGAAAAAAACGACCGGGCCAAGCATGGCACATCTGTATATATTGTGGTTTTTCCGATCATCTGAATCAGTATTATAAGCATCTAAAATAATCGCAAATAAGGTTGAAACGTTGAGCTTTAATTAAATGTATTTATATACATATAATTTTAAATTAAACGGAAGTTTAAATTAAACGGAACGGAAATTTTAAAGGAAACCGATTATAAGATTCGTATCTTTAATATAAAAATGTTGATATGACTATTAACAAGAACTTATAATATAATAAGAAATAAGATTAACAAACAATTATTCTGTTATAATAACATTTTGAGGTTGATGAAAAGTAGTTATAGAAAAATAAAATCAAATACCAGTTACATTCAGAAAATGTTGGTATCTTTATACCTATTAATCAAAATGTCGTTATGAAAAATTAATCGGCATACATTTTAATCAATAAAAAGATACAAATGTATGTAATAAAATTAATGAAAATAAATTTATAATTCGCGTAAATATGATATGGTTCACTTTAGCTTTAATTGTATTCTATTTTGGTACTCAATTTCAATTACGTCTACAATCTGATAATTGCTTTAAAATAAGGTGACTTCGTCAGTGGCAGACAAAAATATAAGAATGAATTCTTACGTTTAGACTTTACTAAATAAGTGTGAATTAAATAAAGTTTGAATTTTATGTGACACGATGTAAATGACTTGAATCAATGAGTATGACGAGATAAATTAATATCATACATAAAAGAGCAGTATAATTATCTTTCACCAATTGATTATTTATTTTATCGAAGTGAATTTATTTGACACATTGATTTCATATGTAACAATGAGTTTTACTAAAAAAATAATAAACTAAAAATTAAATTTCATATCAATGGAACATAAATAATATTTATTATATTATATTATATTTTCAGTCCATAAATATGAAAATAAATTGTTCAAAGAATTACAAAGAAAAAAAAAATATAACACGAGATTTGAAAACAATCCTTTTGCCCGTTCATAAATTTGTAAAACACAAAATCCGGTCAGTCGACACAGGGGATCAAATTTCCTCGTTACAAAAACCGATTTGATGGCCACTGGAGCTTTCGGTCGCGCTACTTCGCACGACAGTTCGGAAACCCTCGAACGTTAAAATGTATTAAGTTTATCAACATGAGAAGACGAAAGCTGTCGTAGACCGTAAACCAGGACTTCGTCGAAACCAATTTTTATCCCGTCACTGACGTGATTGTTACGGCTAAATTTTAAAATATACTGATCGACTTCACCGAAATGAAATCGAAAATGGTTTTAATTGGCAAAAAATAATTAAATATAATGAAACTATACTGAGAAGAAAAGAAGTTATACGTATGGCAATTTATTAGTTTTAAAACAAAATCGACGACATGTTAGAAAAGTGATTAATTTATAACTGTTAATAGCGATACAAATTAAATATTATATTTCCGGTTTTAATTAGAAAAAGAAATAACTATTCTCACGAAGTTAACATAACAAATAATATTGAATATTACGATTCTAAGTATTGAAGTAACTTCAATGTGAAATTGTGAAACTTTTTTACTTTTGTAAAATAAAATAATAATTTCATAACAACCAAATGAAATAAAAGTATATATCATAATTAGTGACACTGGTTTATATTCCACGTTTGTATTTATCTTTCAGAGACAAATTTTGTGTAGCCATCTAAAAATAATATACTTGGCTTTAATTAATGAATATTATTTTAATTATATTTACATTACACTTTTACGATGTAAGACGATGTAAATACACCAAAATATTTTTATGCCGGTTCTAAAGCCGTAATAAAAATAAATTTAAAATATAGTTTCATTAAAGTTTAAGTTAATACACTGAAAAATTTATAACAGAAAATATTACCGTTTTTAACTTCGTTAAAAACACAGATTAAATCATTTGTTCATCAATTCGAGATGAATGCTAATTATAATTAACTTTTCACTGTCTAGTGAGTAAATTCTCAGGTAAATAAAAAAAAAAGTAAAGGACTTATCAAATCAAATGAACATTTCATACGAAAAATTGTCAAAAGTCACTTTGTTGCAATAAAGGTTATTAGGTTAAATAATAATTTAATTATTACATACAAATTGACCATTTGTTTTAATTAGTTCCTACTATGATTCATATAATTACTCCATACTATATTATATGAAATGTACATCACGATTGAAAGAATTAAAATATAAAAATAAATATGAATAGTATTTGTATATAATGTATATATATTACGTTAATTTTTGTTAATATTTACTATCATTGACATTCGCAAGTACGATAAAGAATTTCGCGCGAGAAACTGACTCTGAATAAAATGTTAAGCTGCAGTGAGAAGTCGCAGTTAGCATATTGCGACAGCGTTTGAAGCTGCGTAACGCACGTCCCGAATCGCAAATTTCCCTCGAGAGTCTGCAACGAGGGGCTGCAGTAAAATGGTTTCTGATCTTGTTCCCGACAATTTTAAGAGCATACCGAAGAATAGTACGAGTGTGCTTCGACTTCGTTGCGTCGGTTCTATTAAAAAAAAAATGCAATTTTTTTCTTTATATTTATTGCGATCACGAATTGAACTTGGGTGCGAAAAAATAAAGACTGCAATTATATTTGCACAGCGGATTAAAATTTCATCTCAAGCATATTGTGTTAGTAACATAATTTTGCAAACTGCCATTACTTGGACGTTGAAATCAATATTTCGTGTGGATGACGTCTAAATATTTTCAGTTTCAGCTTTATAATACGCGTCGTGGTTTCCTTAACCCAAATTCAGATCTTGATGTAGACGAGGCGTATTTATACCGTATTACTAGAATAATTAGATTGCTAGTCCTCCGATCAAAATTGTTGTTCATTATCTTCAAGGAGGCTCCACGTTATATGCAATTTTGGACGGATTAATTTCCGTATAATAACGTGCATTCTTTGTTGACTCGAGGATCGTTTCACCGAGCCATGATTGTTTATTTGATTTGTATTTATATAATCCATGTGATTACCTTTATTTATATGCTTCATATCTGTTCATGCAGATGGAGTGACAAACGATATCGAACTTTGAAACCTAATTGTTCTAATCATAACAATAAGTAATTAATTTCATAACAAAATTTCATAACAATAACAAAAACCTCGATTTGCTTCATCTCCCACACGCAAAATAATGGTTTAGACATAGTAGATAAACTTATATGGTTACGAACTTCTGGTCAAATAAACGCGGAAATTCTGTCCGGATTGACAAAATCATTTAGTCAAAACACCTATACAAATTTGACTGAGCGAAAAATTTGCGTATAACCGACTAGCATGTTTTCTTAAGAAAGATATCCGTACACGGAGAAAAAAGAATATTAAAAATTAGAAACCAAGGGGTTTCAAATTTTAATA
>JABFPN010001851.1:0-25876 GCA_022817305.1 Leptoteleia sp. ZL-2020 | reverse complement strand
TTTTTAAAAAAATAACGAAACTAACTTTGCCGGGCCCCAGGAACGTAATTTTAGGAAGTGTCCTCAAAACTGCCATTGTTTCACAATGTGACTTTGGGGACAGTCCTCAAAACTACCAAATGTCCTCAAAACTGCCAGTAAACAAGTCAATAAAATGGCGATTTGGTCTCAAAACTGCCATTTGAATAATATATATACTTTCCTCACAAATAATTCCAGTTTAAACTGAAAGATAAAAATTTTTATATACTCTTTAAAATGTTTGCAAATAGTTACACTTTTCGAGGTTCGTACAACAATTTCAACGGTAATAAAAGTAATCGTAAATTTGTAAAAAAGTTGTTTATTATAATAACACGTATCCTCCCTTTCGTCTTCTCCTTCCCTTCTTCATGGACATTTTGCATAATTTTTGCAAAAACATTTACCATGTATACGTCTGAATTATTCATTTAAAGGTAGTAGATATCTCAATAAATGTAGTACTTATAAAACACAATTTGCGTCTGAAAAGTAACGCTCGGCAAAGAAGCATCATATCCCTGAGTACTTCATTGCTCAAGGGTGGATAACGATAATTCCTGGAGGGTTCTCCGCGTATCGTCTCTTTAAAGCCCGTTCAATTTAGTTGGAAAGGGAGTTTAGCGCAAGCACGAGGATAGAATCCGTGAGCATACGAATGGACGACGTGGAGCTTGGTGGAAATGGCACGAACGAGTTGGCTCGGCCTGGGAAGGTGAAGGGCTTCGCGAATTACGGCGGCGCAAACGCGAGCAAGAAGTAATAACGTTTGGTATGGACAAACTTCACTGGCGGCGAGCTCTTTCACAAATAACGTTAGATCAACGTTTAATAGCCGCCGCTGATATCGTATTCCGAAACGTTGCCGCGTTATTCCTCCACTCGACGAATCAATATCTTTCCCATCGGAGACTTTGGATTTTACACGAATTTTACACTTTAAGACGTTGAGAATTTTAACGAAATCATGAATCTTGGGCTCGTTATTGTTTTCATAATAAATATTATTATCTTATTTCTTTCTATTTTTATTTGTATCATTAAACTGATTAAATTTGTTAAAATGTTCTTTTTTCTTTCAAAGTAGATTATTGGATTGAGGTATTAAAAGAAATTGAACGTTGGCATTTGGCAGAATTTAGTGTAGAATCCTGCCTAGATTCGAATCGTGCCTTTCGAGAAAAATCACTACCAAGATTTTAACCCTCGAACCCTATGTTTTTCAAATATCTACGAATTACGAACCAAGGCTAAAAAGTCTAAATGTATCACTTCATACTCTGAAAGATATCCAGTACAGTGATTCTTAATGATTTTTTTGTCAGTGAATTTTATAAATTATTTTATTTGTCTGTTTAAAACAATCGGCACACCCAATTACATAAGACAACATATAGACAGCAGAGCTTATTCACGGAAAATGATATTATTATTTATCTCTTCCCCCTCCCCCTCCACTATTGTAATTAAAATAAAGCGATATTGGAGGCAAGCTCGGCGAAGGAAGAAGAAGACGTAGAAGAAGAAGAAAACAAATGTAAGGTTGGCGCTTTTTACGCGCGTTATATAAAAATAATTGCGTTTCATGCGCACGTCGAAGAATAACAATAATTTGAGGTTTCATCAATATCATTGCACGAGGGATACGCGCGGCGTGTAATAAACGTGAACACGCACGTACACCTACAATCCGGCGGATCGCGTCCCTACGTACAACACATCCTTTAGAGTTTCTTGTCGGCCGTGGCCGGTCTCGGGCATTGGTCAGAGAGAAGAGAGAATCTCGCCGACAAAGCCGAAGATTTCCCGGCTAATTACTATGAGACTAATTGAATGCCGCTCCTCGTGGCCTCGTCTTCGTCTTCTCGGGTCCTCCCCCCCTCTCCCCCCCCGCCCCGCCACGCTGCTTCTCGGAGTCTTGCTTTTGCGCACGGCCTTTTCGTATTTCTGTTCCTCTCGGTCGCTGTCTTTTTCTCAATCGTCTCATTCATATTCATGCGGTGGTAATAGTCTGCCGCTCGGCCGCCGGCAGATATTACACTTCTTGCTCGCGTTCGCGCCACCGCAGCCTTCGCATAACCGACTACCGTTTCTTTCTTCGTTTCATTGTTTTAGCATAAACCCCCGCCTTACAGTTTTTTTCAGCTTCCTCCCTTTCTTTTTTCCTCCTCCTCCTCCTTCTTCTTTTTTTCTTCTTTTTCATTAAGTATCCCCTCGCGCTTTTCGGACAAAGGGCTACCACTTCTGTGCTTCGGGCCCCCGTAGGGTGGAGAAAAGTGCCCGCTGAAATTACTTTTCAGCCTCGAAAGTTTGCTCGCTTTTGAGCAAACGCGGCTAATTAGACAGTCGGTGACTTAACAGATAATACCAGCGCCTTTATGCTAATATTATATGCATTTCGGATGCGTTACCGTCGGCATGTAAATTTCACACGTGTAATGACCAATTTGTTGAATTCATTGCTTCTTATCGTTTTGCTTGCAATTATTATGTATATCAATGCGCTAATTAAAAGAGTCGCTTTAAGTGTTACCCTTTTCGTTGCGTCCATTGGATCCTTTTGTTTTCTACGATATTCATTTGTTCTTTGCGTCGCCGCGAAGGTGCACTTTTAGAACTGATGCAACCTTCGTTTAAACGGTAATTTATTGTTGGTTCTTGTATGCAATTAAAAAGTGTCGAGTGTTTTATGCCAAGTTGATTTTAATTTTTAATTTTCAAGTTTCATCTCGATGTCGTTAGGTTTACTAATTTGTTTTTGAGAAATTATTTATCATACTCGTGTAAAAATCGGTATGTATATGTGGTGTATTTGAAGTAAATGTTTCCATCATTATTTTCCGTGTAATTTTTTATTACTTTTCCCCCCTCGATTCGTTCCTAAAAAGCAACGATTAAAAGTAACAATAATTTATCATCGACATCGCTCCAGTAACGTGGGAGCAACATCGGGCCAAAGTGTATCACAAAATTTGTCGAGTAAAACATTTTGAGAAAATAATAATACAATTAGGTACAGCGGCAGCAAAGCACATTATCGGCCACGTGGCGTGGAAAAAAAAGTATCCGCTTATCTGATACCAATACAGTAAACGAGATTATAAAGAACGATTATAAAGTTAAACAACACTTCCTAAACAGCGAACACTCGAAAACAAATATGGAAGTGTCACAACCGCCGAATAAACCCCTAATTTATGTTCGTAAATCAGAATCCGTAATCCAACGTAACCAATCGTGCCATCAGCCAAATCCTGTTACCGCACATTAATGCCATGAACAAACAAAAACCGAACTGTCACATCTGAAAGCCGTGAAGGTTGTCCCGCAAAGTCACGTCCAATGCGAGATCTTGTATCGTCGCCGACTTCCTGGTTACTTGGGGCACTGCGACTCAAATACACAAATATGTGTAATTAATCCATTAACTGTTTTTCTTATTGATTTTGTACTTTTCCTCGTTTAAAACGATCACCATTTCAGCCTTTTATCTGAAATATAACCCAGTGTTACACCCACCATTAGGCCCTGATCAGGCCAGCCCGATCAGGACCTGATCCAAGTGTCAATAATTAAGATCCTCGGATAGGGTCCTGGTACGGTTCTGAGGTGTACGTCCTTATTAGGGCTAGCCATATTCTAACCGAAACAGGCTCTAATACATTTGGGGCCAAGCCGAATTTCTACTTGGATCGGCTTGCTTGTTAACGCGCTGTTTTAATTAGGACAAATCACGAATGTCGACAAATTCGTGCGGTCGCGAGCGACACATGTCCCGCCGGAAGTGGAGGATTTTTGATTGCGGAGGGCGCATCTTGACCTGCGCCGAAAGAGGCCTCGTGGGCGACGCGAAGCGGCACGGTACGGGGCCCCGCAAACGCTCTGCCACGCCTTGCGAGAAAGTGTGTCGCTATTTAACAGCCTTCGGTTGTGATTTACTGTCACCGGGGGTGCGTTTAGATGGCTCATGTAGCCGGTTTGTTGTTGCCCTGGCGAGAGGGGGGGTCAAACAAGCGGGGTAAGAAAAAAGCTCCGCACGTGGGTGTCGCCTCGTCTCCTCTCTATTTATGCTCGACGTGGGATATGGGCCACGACGGCCACCCAGAAGTCACCCCTGCAGCTTGCATTAATGACTATTTTATTTCACGCTCCGGCTTCCCGGAGGAAACGAACAGCGCGTAATTTATTGCATATTAACGGCTCATTTCACGCAATTATTTTTCGTTCGCTCGCACATTTGCCCGTCTTTCGGCGATTTGTCAATTGTCC
The DNA here is from genome assembly GCA_022817305.1 of Leptoteleia sp. ZL-2020. Classification (NCBI taxonomy): domain Eukaryota; kingdom Metazoa; phylum Arthropoda; class Insecta; order Hymenoptera; family Scelionidae; genus Leptoteleia; species Leptoteleia sp. ZL-2020. The sequence continues at coordinate 21,586 of JABFPN010001851.1, read as the reverse complement.
GTTTTGCCGGCTAAGGAGATCGATCGAAATTTGTCGAGGATGATCGGACCAAGTGGGTGGCAGCGGGACGCGCATCGTGGCGAAACCCTTGACGGAAGTGGTTGACTCTTATTACCAGATGGACGCTCGTAAATTGGGCCCTGTCATTTTCCGATGCTCGAATTTTGGAAGGAAAGAAGTGGTCACGTTTTTTTTTTTAAACACTCGTGTTTATTTATACGATCATTGATAGGGAACTAACGAGGGACGCTAAAAGTAATAAATACGTGGTCCTTTAGAAAAAAAAACTCGTAAAAAATGTTCCCTTATTGTATTTATATTCCATCTCACAATGTTCTCACAATATATGGGAGTTATTGCAGACTTCTTACGAGGCATCGATATAAATGTATAAACCTTGCATTTTTTAAAACTAGATCAAAGAAACATATAAATCAATAAAATTGATAAATATTTGTTCTGATAATAAAAGTATATTAATTAAGTTAACAATATGCTTTAGTATTCAGATAATAAAAATAAAATAGAAAACATACGTGCCAATATTTGTTTTTGTTTTCAAATTTCAATTACCATTATCTCAAATTTTATTTGTAATAAAACACAAAAAAATAAATGAAAGTAATTTGAGATACAGTACAAATTTATTTTATATTTTACAGCACATTGCTTTAATGACGTCGATTCGTTATCCATAATTATAACGGCGATTGGTGCCTTTTTCCACCTGCTTTCTTTTACTGGAACTCAATTTCAATTGTATTCGATTCATTTCCTATCTGTAATGTAATTAGACTTCACATCCATTCATTACTCGAAAAAGATTTAATGATAATTTAACCGTAAAAATACTTGAATAATGAACGTAAATTCTTTGCAACGAAATTTGACATAAAAATGGACTTTCAATTTTAAGAAAAAATTAATAACTTGACTTATTTTAAATCTTTTTTCTATTAAAAATCAGTGTTTTTAAGAACAAATTACATAAAAATATAAAATTCCCATTATTTGCGAGATTTGAGTATAAGGAAAGTAAAAGAATAAGAATTAATGAAATACTTGAAAATAGTCTTTTCTGGTTTTATCCTACATTTTTCTTTAATTTCGCAAATAACTAAAAATATTGAAATCATAGTAAACATTTGAACTATTCAAACTATTGTCTTCGTATAATTTGACAGAATAAATCATTTTGTTATATAAATTCAACAAGAGTTATAACCCCAATTGTTTACAGTTTCATGTGAAAATTGTTCAGTCGAGGATAAGTTTGACTCCTCGACAATAATAGGTACCTCGCATTAAAAATGTCGCCTATAATAATAGGGTCATTGGGATACTTTTGTGTAATTTCGGGTCGAATCATTTTGTTTCTATTCGATTGGCGCATTAAGATTTATTATAGGTGGCACATATTATGTACAATCAAAGAAATATTACCTTTATCTCAACGCGTAAACAATCATAAATCTAATTCATCAATTATGGTAGTTGATGTTCTTTTTTTAATCCGATAGATGTAACGATCCCTCTTTATCTTTTCCCACACTTTTCTCCCTCGTAACTGAAATACACAAGCCATCGAATTTCATCCAAGGTGTCGTTAACGTAATCGAGGAATTGAGTAATCAACGTTCCCTGAACAACTATATTAACGTCAAGCAATATTCACGATTTAGCAGATTGAACATTATGTTCGACTGTAATTAGGCAAGTATCAAAGTATTAGTAAATGTTCTTCAATTTTCACTATACTAGACACTAATAAATTGTACAAATCTTGTACTCTTTCGATTGTCAATTCATATCATAATGAGATCCACAAACAAAAATAGAAAAATCTTAAAGTAGAGAGCATCGGCAGTTTTACTTATTGTCCGAGAGAATTTCTCAAGGCGATTTGTTTAAACGATTACTTTAGCTGAGCCGTCGAAAAGTAATTAAGGCATATGAAATGTTGGTCCGGCATTTTGACCTATAAAGTCAGTAGAGCGTCGGGCCAAGCAACGCTTCCCTTTGGACTCCCCGTTCATTCCTAAATATATCTCGCAGGCAATTTTTCGTACGTACCGTTTGTTACGCATTAACAGTTACGGTTGTTCACGCTGCCGGAAAATCGGTCTTTTCAAAATTGGTAGGCGAACCGCTCTCCGGCACGGCGTTTCACATTAAAGCGCGTAACGCCGTACAGATGCGTGGCAATTTACAAAGATTATCAACGCCCGAGTTCCCAGGGTTTTGCGCGCCCGGCAATTTCCCGATTTGTGTGCAACCTGATACCCGTGCGGAGGGTTGCGAGATCAAGATATATGGTGGCCAACTCGGGGGCACCCACTTGTGCCCCGATAATATTGGCCTAATAAATATTTCCCGATTCGCCGCAAAAGGCCTGACCGACGCGTGCCAATTTCGACGGCGCTATTCCATTGCCGGTTCCAAGGTCCAATCATGACTATTGCAACATTATCTGAAACACGCGCGAGAGTGCGAGGCGGATTTGAGTAAATAATTTTCCCTCGCTACGACAGAACGCGCTCCCCGTGACATTATTTTTATGGGAATTTTACGCCTCGAGAAACGCGTTATTTACAAATTATTGCAGTTAGAGTAATTGTTACTACTTGTTGGAATTATTGATCAGAATATTCGGGTCTTCTAAAGTTGATATATCGTATCTCACATATACTTCCAAAAAGATAAAATTAATTTCCATCATTCAAATTACCTTTACGTACAAAAATTTTATCTCATTTAAAATGTCAAAGATATGATACAGAAGTAACGTGTTATAAGTTAATTCGTAACTATACATATATATATTTTTTATTCGGTTTACGCGTTTCGCGCAGTTAATATGTATGTAAAAAAAATACAAATATCCTTCATTGGTATCCTTTTTTGGTATGCTTTAAAGTAAAGATTGTTTACGTACACGACGTTCCACGATAAGATATTATATCAGACTTTAGAACAAGTTGCAGAATACAAGCTACTGTCAGCGTAAAGTTATTTATTTGAATAAAGCAAATAGTTGGAGAACAGAACCATGTGCATTAAAGTTCTATGGTTTTAATCTTCTGTGCGATCTCTCGTTAGCCGATTAGCGAGCATTAATATGCATTAATATTTAATTATATATTTATCCTTTACGAATATCTTTGTTTTTGTCAAGTTTTTACCATAGTGTATTTAATTTGAAACGCGTAAGAGTAAACGCTTGAATGGTACAAACAGAAAATTGTTACTCGCAGGAGACGAACTATTACACTATTGACGATATTAGTCCGTAATCCGTTGATAATATTAAAGACTTCGTCGTAACTTTCGGCGATAAATTACATTTTAATCTACGTGTAACAGTCATGGTTAACAATGCGTCGAGAACCTTGGCTTTCATTAAGCGTAACAGTCAAAACTTTCGCAATGCAAATGCATTCAAATTATTACAATATACCCCGTGTAAGACCAATTTTGGATTATGCTTCAATAGTTTGGTTACCTACCCTGAGATAAATGATTCGATACAAATTACTAGATTTCTATAATATTCGCTGGACGTACATTATATTCATTAAAGTTTAATTATTATTGCCTTTTTATATCAATTTATATTAAGACTATACCAATGTAAAAATTATCATATACGTGGCATATACGTCAACATATATGTCCAATATATTAGTTTTTACATAGATAATGTACACTGAGAAAAAAGTTGGGATAAAAATTATTATACTAAATGTAAAAATGGGGACAAATGACTTCTTCTTGCCTTAGTTAATATACAGTTTAAAAGAGGTTATAAGAGAAATGAACATTTTTATCATACTCTATCATAGTAACTTGTACAATACTGATAATCTCTTTTAAAATGTATTTTAAATATGCCAAGAATTGTAATTTGTCCCCACTTTTACATTTAGTATAATAATTTTTATCCCAATTTTTTCCTCAGTGTATATAAACACAATAGTATATATAGACATACTTATTATAAGATTTATGAAAAATATGATAATTTATACCGAATCTCTTTCTCAGTGTACGACTCAAACTCGTACCGATGTCCTGGAAATAATTACTATCACTTGACCACAGTAATTTTTCCAAAGAACTTTTCCTCGCTGCCCCCTGACTAATCGTAATAAGAAAAACTCGGTAACCCTTTGGCGAAATGATAAGAAGGTGAAATGAAAGCAAAAAAAAAAAAAAAATGTAAGGCAAACGACGAGATGCGAAGAATGGTTAGGAATTAGGCGGCAGATGGCTCCCACGCCGGTCACGTTGAATTCGGCGCGTTTGATTTGTGGCGGAGCACTTTTCGAGCCAGTTGGTCGTTCGCTCGTAATTTGGGTCTCTCGAGTGTGTTATACCGCCGCTTTGCGTTCTGGCTCGCTCTTCTGTTTATTTTCTTAACGGTTAGAATAATAAGCTTTAAGTGGCTAAAACGGCATTATAGACGTTACTTCGTTACACGTCGCGCTATACGGCACTATTATCGGCACCGCAAAACGCCGTACAAGTGGCACGCGAAATGTAAATGCCGAGTCGCAGAAGGGCCTTTTTTGCCTCGACCGCCGCGTGTCGTAATGAGGAGCATTAGTATTGTCGAGCGTCGCGATCCTATAATTATCTTAAGTCGATCCTCTTTGGGCGGTAATGACGGTGCCTATTTGGAGCCTGCGGAAATGTCGTGGGTTTCTTGCACGACACCCAACGGCAGTTGTTCCGATGAATAGACGAGCCCGTCGAGTTGGCTATCAATGGGATGGTTTTTGAGGCTCGTGCTCCTATTGTGAAAACACGTTCGACTTATTAACAATGCCTTGATTTTGACTGCTCTCAGTTTGGACTCGGATTTTGTCGTGCCTTTCCATTATTCCACTTAGAGGCGGTTTCTCTATTCACCGCTGCCGAAACACTTTGTTGTTTGATCAATGAAAAAGTATCGAGCAGTTTTGCCATTTAAAATCGTGTAATATATAATTTTGGGGTGGCCTTTCGGTGCATTCAATGGGGACAGCGTGGCTCCGACTGCATCTTTATACGTAAGCACGATGTTACTTTCGTTTACCGCGGGTATTCGAGCTGGTCTTGTTTACTCGAAAAACTCTCCGTCTAGGGCGAAAACTAGCAACAAAATACTCTTCTTACACGAGTTACAAAAACTAGTATATATATATACCGCTTTTGTATCGTGCGACCAACTTCACACTCGCGATGAAGGAAACGTTTTGTCACAACAACAGCGCAAATAATTAAACTTCAATACGAACAGTGCTTTCGATTTTACAAGCAATCAATATTCGTTAATTTCTCCCTCCCCCTCCCTTCATCTCGAGGTCGCAATTTCAATCACTGAATTGAACAAGTAGGAAGCCGCGGGTGAGGTTGATTTTTAATGACACATGACGTGTCAGAATTTGATTTGCAGGTCCTGGTTGCACTATCGCAAAGTAGAGTCAAGTGTCGTTCGTTTTGTCGTGACCCTTCGTTAAACACAATTGGTACGTCAGAGACTGCTCACGTAGCGTCACGTGCTGCTTAATCTCAGATTAGCTGGGGATTCACTCGGAATCAACAGTCGTACGACAAATTCGGGATTCGCTGGGGTCGAAATTTTGACCGAACTGACTAACGAGCGAAAGTAATTGTATCATCGCGAGGAGCATTTCGGTGGATTACACACGAAAATCCGCCGGGAAGCAGGAGGATATTATGGACTTGGACCCTTATGCTTTTACCACTGATGAAGTGATTTAAATCAAACGAGATGTTTACTGATTCGAAAGAAATTATGCCGGCGACATTGATTTAGTAAACTATAAAGGAACCCATATAAACATTTATATATGCGACATCTATGTTTGCCACATATGCCACGTATATGTTGATCTTTACATGGGAAACATTTTTTTCAATAATTTTTCCAACATAAATGCAACTTGAATGTGAATCATGCACCTTTCATACATGAATACAAAATGAATCCCGATATTCACGGATGTCCGCGTAATTGATGTTCCTTGATTATAAAAAGAAGAAGAAAAAAGCAATTAAAGTGACTCATTAAAAACAATACCTATTATCGTTGAGTGCGGATAATATTGCATTTTATTTTTTTAATTAAATCAACAGTTCGAAAAGTAAAAATGAAAACGTTAAAACTTCTCACGAAACGACGAGGACGAGCTTTTTTGTTAAAGGGACGAAAATTACTTTGTGCAATTCTCGACTTAATGACGATTGACATTTTAGATTTATTTTGCAATACGCACGATCACTGTGAAAATTCGAAATACTAATTATCGACGATGATAAATGCGCATGATTCATCACGAAGTGACATTTTTCTGTCGTCGTGAAAGTTTCATAACTATTTTGGAATTGAGGGACGACGATTCGTAAAAAGCTGGGAGTCACAGCGGTACACGTAAGAGAGCATCTTGACAGTGGCGAGTCACGATGGTACGTCGATCGAACGCGGTAACGACCGCGTTGCTCAGTCATCTGCGTCCTGAAACACCCTCCGTAATCATCGCTGATTCACCAAACACCTTGCGTCAATGTCTACCGGCAACGACATTGATTAAACTTTAATATTAAAATGCCTCATTGTCTACGATCTAATGAAATATCGCCATTTTCCTAAGCTTGAGTATAATTTTACCAACGGCTAGCAATACTTTTCTTTCGAGGTATTTTTCGCAAAATATCGAAATTTAAATGATACATCTATATTATTTCAAAGTTGTATTTATCGGGGAAAAAACTGTAACGTAACGGAAACACACATAAAGGCCCCGTAGAGGAGAATATAAATAATTTGGAAGGTTTCCGCGTCAGTCCTCACGGTAATTGAATGGCAAGATTAATATCCAGCCCAATGAAATATCAAAATATTTATTCTCCATTGGCAACGAGCGTGCATTTGCTTCGAAAATGTAATAATTCAGCCGAAGCGCTTCGGGAGGAAAAGGTTCCGGCGCAAAAAAAGGCTAATTGGCTTTCATTTAGTCGATTAATTAGCGCAGACTACTTTGGGCAGACGTATTATGTTTTATTTGGGATCCTTAATAAGAGGGGCGCGCGCACGAGGGAATGATTTAGGTCGCATCATATGTTGGACGTTAAAACCTGTATTGAGAACTGCTGCGGTGTCGTCGATGAGGTCTAACCTCGGGGTTAACCCGTGTTAATAATCCTAAAGGCGTTGAGTCGTCGAGTTGCTGCCGCCTAATGCGTCGCCGCGCCGTTTGTTCGTAGAAAACCAGTCGCTTTTTAGTCCTTTCCCAGTGAGATCGCTATCCCGAGGTCACTATCCGTTTCGTCCGACGATTTTTGATATTAATATCGTGATTTAAGATGCCCGAGAGACGAGAACGGAGTGGTCCTAATTGTAGAAACGTCAGGAATGACGGGAATCTGATTTGATCGGCGATGCGTGCATTTTGAATGCTTAAATCTGGTCTTTTCTCCACCAGTCTAATGTATTCTATTTGTGCTTTTAATGGATTGACCCCCGGGGGTGGGGAGAACAAATGTAACGCGCACGAAAACGCTTTTTATTTCACCTTAAACTTTTGAACGAGTCTTTCTTTCCATTTCAAATGCGTCGCGCGAGAGAATTATGATTTGAAAACGGGCGGATTCGAGAATTTAAATTTCACAAGTGTACACATTAACCCAATCATAATAGAGGAATCTTAAGTATGTGAACTTAATATTATGTTTGGAAGAAAAATTAGTATTTTATGCAACTATGAATTTGAATGGTATATTTAATATATGAGTGTGTATATTTCAGAGAATTTATTCTATTAATCTTGCGCACCGTTCGACTTGTTTCACGAAAATTAATATCGTCTGTCAAAACAATCTGATTTCTTGTTTCATTATTAATGTTTTAATGTATTTTAATTTATATTTACCATGCCGTGTCACAGTGTGATACTGCGTATTAACCATAGGTTTTTTAATCGAAAAATGTTTTTGACGTTTAAAGCAATGTCAAAGGATGGACGACTTTTCTTTAATACGAACAACAAAAATTATTGAATAAAATATATTAATAACATTTTAGTTAATTTAGTTAGTTATTAAATTATTAAATGCTGTCGGTTATTACGCATCTTTCTTATTTTTTAAAATACAATTAATTTGCATCAAGAATAAAAGTTAGCGTTAGATCTTGCGTAACATCTTAAGTAAGTTCTGATAAACATAATTTAAAAGTTAAATTTAATATCAAATCATAACTAAGATCTTACACAAGATTAAACATCAAATCTTATTGTAGTTCTGATGTAATTCATCAAAAGCAAGTCCAATATCAGATCGTACATATGATCTTATGTAAGACCCTAACAACCTATTTATATATATGTCAGATCTTATGTTAAATTTGATGAAGCTACTTTCCGTATGGACTTTGTCTCCGTTAGTATTTATACGTTCGGTTCTTTCTTAGTTTTATTCTTATTTATTTTTCAAGCGGGATACCCATTATTGAGTGATACACATAAGTTACAATAAATGTTCCTGATTTTTTATTCCAACTTATTAATATATTCGAATCCAAACAGTAATCGATACCTTACTGAAACTTTTAAACTTATCATATAAATCAAATATATTATTAAAATTATAAATTATCTATTTAGTTTTTACACATATATATGTCACCGTTCATATTTATTTTAACTCGCGATTAAGCAAAGCCATTAAATTAAGCATTCCTCGGCATTTCAGGCAAATTAAAGGACCGTCATTATGTAATTAGTGTAACGCTTGGAAAAAACGTAGGAGTATCGATTAAGCGCGAATAAGTTGACAATAATATAATTGACAAATGCCATAATATAAATTGCGTCGTAATTGTGTGCATAAAACTGACTCATGTTTGGACTTGGGTATAAATACAAAGAGGGGGTCCACCCTCGACCAACAACACGACCATAAAGAGATTGTGATTGTGCCCCGTGACTCGGAGCGCGCACCGAAAACGTTTTTCTCCTTCTCGACGGTTTGCGAGCTTGCGAAAGCAGGTTAGATCGGGGTGACAGGGCGCGTCTCCTCCAGACAAATTGTTTGGGCCGAGTTAGTTAGCCGCGCCACAATGGAGTGGCACTTGCAACTTAGCCACGCCACGCTGCGACGCCTCCCTCGTTATATTACATTATATTTATCTCCGAACGGTCGGTTATCCTCCTGCGACCCCTCGAACCTTTTCCACCCTACTCGCACCGAGTTATCTCTATGGCAACACCGTGGCCCGAGCACGTGCCTCTTTCCCGTGATATTGCCGCGCGTACCACATATTTCTTTCCCTTATTCGAGCCTCGGCTATTTTTTAGATGCATCAACGCAGAGAAAGAGACGCAAAAATTGTGACAGCAAATTTGCTACGCTGTCAACGTTTAGGGGCCATTCCCATCTCCTAATCATATTTTTAAGCGTGCCTCTAAATTACACCGAAAGATAGCGCGACACTTTTTTTCCCCTGTAAATTTTCTCTTTTTTTTTTGATAATTATCTCCGTGCGAAGAGTGTTAGTGTGACTAAAAAGCAACGGCGGCCGTAAATTGGAATTACCGTGAATCTTCAGCTTCTCCTAGGAGCTTTTGCGGTATTTTATTTTGACCTTAACTTTTATTTAGCGATTTTTGTGATTGAGTCTGGGGTAATAATTTGGGACTGGTCTGTTAAATATCCTCTGAGACTCTGCCCAGACTATTGCAACCGATGCAAATCGACATGAATATCGGTTATATTGTATTAACTGTTGTAATTGACACTTCAACGCATCGACGACATCTTTTTACTTATACAAATAACGGCTACGATGATCAAGGATCCATGAATGTCGTATCGCCGTGTACTAAACCCTGGCAATATCGTAAAATTGAGCATGACGACTGAAAATTGCTAAGACGGCTAAAGACGCGCATAATGTCTCGCTTTAGCACCTGTCAGCGCGTAACATCGGAAACTTATGGTTTCGCATCATGCAAAACTGCGTTTGCCCAAGTTAATGCTTTCGATTCAATTAGATTACGTCATGTTCGCACCTGTCAGATCGAGAGAACCAGCTCAATATTCTTTTGATTAAGAATTTAACGAACGCTCGGGTATTAATTTCGAAATTAATACTCGTTTAACGCCAAGTACATCGTAAGTTGCCACTCTCGTGCGTCGTAAAAAAAGACTGCATTCGTAGTGGCGACTTTTTCATTTATGATCTTCAACCCTAATTTTTTCCATCAAGCCCAAAATGAGTATTTTTATAGTCACGCCGTAAATCAAACATTAATCTTGCAATTATTCTTATATTTTCATTTAATGTTTTAATAGTATTCACGAAAATGAACTATACATATGGTTAATATTACTATTCTTTTTTCTCAGTGTGATATCAATGACTTGGACCTCAAGATAAAATTAAAAAATTATCTTACTTGATCGCGATGATTAAGAATTTATTAAATTGCATTCTAATTCATCGCAATCCTAATTTACTTCATCGCCGATGGAATAAAATTGAATCAAATCTCAACACCTGCTTTCGAAGAAGTAATTTAAAAGTCGTGTAAATTACAGGGCTTAACATCATTACGTGCGGGGCAACCGATTTTCTTATAAAAAAGTACGCGATGTATTTTATAATTCGATCGTAACTGAAAATTTTTCTGACAGAGTGAAACTTCGTCGCTTCGGTCATTAATTTTTTTTCCTTCCGAATTTCGATGTCTCGATGAAATATTGCAGAAAGTACAAAATTTCATTCTAATCAACCACCCAAAAGGAAATCAAACTAATATCATGGAAGAACAAATTTTATCCAACAAAATTAAATACACCAGCAAAAAGTTTAAACATCAATTAAATTGATTAGCGTGTCGAAGCTTCAAATTATCCTTTTAAGAAAAAGAACTGTTACTTCTTGTAAATTTACTTTGAATTTGAACCATACATCGTGTTATTAACTGATAGGACAGTTGTACTGTTATAAATGTTTCGGTAATTCCGGTACAAATTGCGAAAAATGAGACGTACACCTGAAACTACGGCGTGACAAACAATGTACGTATCTGGCACCTGTGCGATTTAAATAAATAATTATAATCCTTAAAAAAATGACGTGTACACGTGTCCGCTGTTATCAGTGACGGCAGTCGACGTTGTCCAATTTGTTGCGACAAATACGTCACCCCAGTGTCGTTTAATTGCGCAATCTTCCTGCGATAACGACGCAAAGCTGGGCGTAGCCGCAGCCAAACGCATGCGACGGACACGCCGATACGTTTCCGGTGGCATCCAGCTTCTTCTTCGGTCGTTCACAAAAAATCGCCAATCGAGGCCCGTCATTATTTTCACTTAAGCAGCGTCGGACCATTTAAACTACCTGGCGTATAATTGCAAACAAAATACTCGCTGTTTCTGCCCTCGAATGAAACGGCGAATTTTAGGAGCACTGCTGATTTTATAATGTGACAATAATAAGGGAAGAGCACGCAACGTTCCGTACCATCGTGGAACATATGCGCCGAATTATGGCTCCTTTCTTCCGACGCCATTCCGTAAATATGTCGCACAGGTGATTCACTCAATCCTTCATTCGTATCACGCATTTGTAAATTGCCATCCTCGGAATATGTTATTATACGGCGAGCCACTCAATACTAATGCAGGGAAAGGGGCACGTTTCGGGTTAGCCTTTAACGTTTTCGAATCTATTTAAAATATATCGCTTTTAGATCTACCGATGTGTAGACGTCATCGTCCAAATTAAAAGACACGTCCCAGCCACGTATTAGACGACTGCTTTTAAGTCTGTAATTAGATGGCCTTTAAGATCGAAAGTTGCAGTCGCGATTGCCGAAAATGGATGGTGTTATTTTAATATTGAAACGCGAAATTGAAATTGATTTGATATTTCTGCGAGGGATGTGAGAATGTGGGCTTTGCTAAGATTTAAACAAAAAATTTATAACTTTTTATTACATATATCGAGCTATGAAATAAATATTACATTGATTAGATTACTGAACAATAATTATTATAATTAAGCGTAAATTATTCGAAAGTTGTACTTTAATTTTAATTAACGAATACTTTAACGAAATACAATATCCGTTTTGTTTATTTAGAAAATGCTTTTTTATTCACATGAACTCATTCCACTAAAAACGGAAATTAGATCATTTGACTGTGTTAGATTAGCATGCTTCCCCTAAAATTTATGTGAATTTCATTCTACCATGAAATTCGATTCTCCTTTGAACTACATAGATTCCACTTTCGATTTCTCTGCGGAACGGGGTGATTTCGAAAACACTGATAAATAACGTCACAGTATTTTCAGCAAATAAATTTGAAATTTCCAATAAATTATAATATTCTCTGTTTTAAATAAGTCTTTTTTATTTATTGTTTTTGGAAATAGTTTAAAAACTTATTAGTTTAAAAAAACACAATTATTATTTTATTTCTTTAAAAGTTATATTAATATTATAAAAATTTAATAATACTACCAGTATTGTAACTGACCCTTTGTTCATATGGATTTGAACTCACCAGCTAATCACAAGAGTTTCAGACACGTAATGGTTAGCACATTAGCGTTATATCTACATAGAAACAACGTTCTCTGTACCTAGAGGAAGATTATACTAAGATAAGAAAGCTAGAAAATAAGGTGGGATTTTATTAATGTCCTAAAGAAAAATTCCCCTATAGTATCATACACGTTCATTTTCTTTTCGCAAAGTGGAAATTGAGAATAAAGGCTACCTTAGGAATTTCTGCGCATTTGACTTTGCACAATACTGGAATAACTTGGAACTAACTCTCTTTTGACAGCCACCGCCGTCGGATGGCGGTGTAATAGCAAGTGTTAAAAATGTCGTACGTCAATGATGGACGTTACAAGTAGCGTGCTCTGACGGAATTTCTGCTTTCTGAGGGAGAAAAAGTAGGAAATATCCATAACCGCTGGTGTAATGCGTTCTAGGCTGCCACCGTCGACCGAAGCGTCGTCAATCGATGGGCGAAACGACTGAAGTTTGCCAATGAAATAGCCAATATCAGCGACTTGGTGCGGAGCGGTCGCCCGTTCGCAGCTGCGACTCCAATGATGTCGCAGCGTGTTGACGAACTGATTTAGGAGAATCGTTGCGTCACACCAAGACATTCAAACTAGGCTTATCAAATATTTGAATTATTCACGAATTGTTCGAATAAATTCAGAAATAAAAGCATATGAATCAGCTCGAGCCTGCTCGAATATTCGCATTCTGAGTTATTAAAATGTTCAGCTGTATATAGGACCTGGTGAACACCCCGCGAACTTCTTAAACCACCGAAAATGCGACATTACGGTGTTACCTATTGACTTGTTACTGTAACAAAGTACCAGGGTTGTTGGTCCCACCTGGTATAACATCTGGTTTGACTGTCTTCCAAGACGCTACTGGCGCGAAGGCGAAGTAAATGAAGATTTTTAAGCCTGATTAATTTATACACGGCTCTTCGGAACATTCCACAACTCGATTGGGACTTTCAGCGCCGAATAAGCCCGCGTTCAACACAAACGTTGGCGTCTATTAGCTCGAACAAATGGTGCAAGAGCGCGCTCTTAATCCGCGCAATCTACGGTCGGATCGGATGAGTTTTAACTATCGGCGTGTGCTATATTAGATACGTAAGGTCGAGGATGGCCTTTGGCACGGGACCGTGCCTTCTGTAGCGTACTTATTAGATTTGATCCGCCGGAAAGATTAACATTGAAACAAACGTTATTTATGACGCGCTCAGTCATTAGGTTGTATGCGCCGCGTGATGACCCGTGATATTCGACCCTCTTCGGCGTGCCATTCTGCATGGGGAGTTGGTTCGTATTTTGAGAGAGACGACCGATATCGCGATGGCTCGAACGGAACGGCGAGCGAGCGAAATGAAAAAGCGAAGAGGTAAAAGAAAAGCCGAGCCGAGGATGGAAGGGCCAGGGGTAGGGGGGAGGGGGCTGGTGGGACGGATGGGCGATCCAGATGCGCGAAAAGAGAGGGACGAGGACGGGCGATAAAAATAGAAAAGTAGAAAAACAGAAGGGGCATATCTCCCACGCTACGAACCCTAACGGGGCAATCGAAGACAAATTAGCGTTGCGTGATGCGAGTTGATTCTCCGATAGCGCAACAACGGACACGGTACGTAACCATCGCCGGTACCAGTATCCGTGCACAATGCGCTCTATCTCGCCTCAACAAAGGGAAAGACGAGGACGCGCGCGGCCGAACAAGTGGCGATCGAGACAAGGACGGAGCGAGGTACAGAGGGGGTGACAGGGCACCCCAGATACCAAGCCACGCGATAATCTGCGTTTAACTCTCGTATCAGCGCTTCGATTTTGCTCATCCGTTCACGGTCGGCGCTTGTTTTGTCTCCCTCGCCGACTTGTCCTCTCCTTCTACCGCAGGCCGCTTCTTTCCTCGGCCCAAGTTTTTTTTCTCCCCGCGCCCGGTCCTCCTCTTCCTTTTTCCCCTATCCGCTTGGCTTTTCCCACAAGAGCGCAACGCTGCCCGACATGTTGATTGGATGATTCTATGCGATCGTATTTGAGATTCTTTTTTGCGTTAATCGCTCGGGGAATTTCACTGTAATTACGTTTATCGGGCCACTTTGCGAGGAATTCAGCGCGTTCAATCGATTCAGCGGAGTCAACGTTTGCCAGTTTTCAATCAGAATAATTGTTTGACGATTGCCTTCGAATCTCGTCCACTGGACGACGTTCCACGTCTTTCCTTTTAACCCTTTTCTTATTTTGCAGCCAATCCAATCTCGCCGGCTACTTTCTACGCAATCACTTGTCTCCACTCTAGCACTATTTTCAACAAGTTTCGATAGCAGCCACTCATTTGTTGACGTTTCATTTTTGCAAATACTGCAACCCTTTGTACAATCATTGTATCTTTCCCGCGCGAAAAGGTCCGTAAGTTTACGGTCGAGTCGAGCAAATAGTCATTCAAATGAGAATTTTGACTGCAATTGAGGTTAATTTATCAAGTAGCGATAAAAAAGACAAAGGAAACAAATTGCAAAGGGAATAGATAAAAGAAGGTACAGCGATGCAAGAAGAGTCTCTTGCGCGTTATTGTTCGCAGCCGCTCGTTCGTGACTCGTGACTCTTATGACCCGAGTGACCTCTAGCCTCAATTACCTTAGACACATCCGCCCGCTCGAGTCTTCTCTTTTTCTCACCCTCTCCTTCGAATCTTCGTCTTTGTTGGACCCTTCGATCCGTGTCGAGATGCGCGTGTAAAAGCGCGATCGAGAATAAGACTTTAAGGTGCGCTATTGGCACCAAACGCATACGAACACGTGAATGATATGTAGAACCGCGTGGCCAGTGTTAAAAGCTGACAGTCCTATTATCATTCCTTACTTCGTATCAATATCAGTTTTCTCCATTTAGAACGTTAATTATGATATTTAAAAAAAGCGGGATCTCTGTGAGGTGGTCCCTAATAAAACCCACAGTGGGGTGTCCAGTAAAATAATGTCCGTGTTCTTGCAAACTTGGTCTTGTTGAAATCTATAAATTCGTACCCGTTAAATATATTTTCGAGTACCTGTAAGTTTTACCCAGTTGGAACCCACAATGGTGGTTTATGAAAACCTTATCAGAGCCCTCTTTTAATTATCTGATTTTAACCTAGAAAGGGTTTGCATTTTTTGTAAAACTTCCCTTGGGAACTAGGTACTACATTTATTAGCAAAATTCTATGTTCAATCTTTGTTGATATATTTTGTAAATTTTCTTTAATTATTTATTTTGTCTGACATGTATACAGTATAATATTAAATGGACGATGACGAATATCTATTGCGGAATATGTTATTCTACAGTAGGCTAAAATTATTACACTTAGTTTGCGAGTTTTGGGTATTTATATGGTACAATGTTAAGACTTTGTCAGAAAGTCGGCGTGACTATTGTAGTTAAAGGAAACTTGAAATCGTTGCTTTTTGCATCTAAATTGTAAGATACTTTGACACACTTTTGTATGCCAGTATACTTTGTTTCAAGTTCGAGGTCGAAATTAGATGTAATTACTCCCATGACGCTGATCAGGACAACAAGTTTCACTTTGTATTCTCTACATAGTACATGTAGGTTCAAGAAACGTCAGTAATTCATCTATTTTTCTTACTCCTTGAAAATTGTAGTTTCTCGTATTTAACATCAAATACTTTGTAACAAAAGTATTTTTATTTAAATCATGGCAAACACGTGCAGATCTTTTTTTTTTATAAGCTTAATAAGTGGTGTATAAAATATTTATACTCTCTATAGAGAGATCGATACAATAATTTAGTCAATGTAAATAGTTCATGTTTACCTTTAATGTTAATGACCGAACGCGTACAATGATAAAATTTACAAATAATTCTGCTATCATAATTACAAAAGATACTAACCATTAGTCAGATAATCTGGTTTGAATCTTGATTAACCAACGTTGATGTAACGTTGATGTAACGTTGACAGATTGACATTCAAAATCCGTCACATTTTTAGCTTAAAACTTTAATTTACAGGGATAAAATTATCTTTTGTAATTTATATTTTTCGCTTAAAAGACTTGCCTATTTAGAAAAGAATTTTTGCTATATTCATAAAACTGACTTCATTTCGTGGCCAAGTTTTACGAAACTAATAAAATAGAGCGATATAACTCAGACACTTTGCATTATCCCTGCAGACTACTATACACGAGAATTCGGAGATTAGTTGCGGTAGATATAAGGTTGCAAGAGCGAAGATTCTTGGCGGAAGGAACTGGAGCGTCCTCTCTCGAGTTAATTGGCGTACTCGGAGATGGGAGAAGAGCATCTGCGCCCTTACCTGCAATTTACTTACGCCACTCTAGATATCTCGCATTTGTTTCGCTTGGAATTTAACTCATAATTAGTGTTTACCGGTACCATTTGCGCCAGAAATTCGCCTAGATAGCATAATGTATTATTACGAGTCTTTCACTTATGAAAGGAGTACTTTCGAAAAAAAGCTTCTTTTCTAATTACACGCATTAATGATTAAATTACATAATCAATTTCTTAAATGGCTCATTGATTTTCATTTAAATGGCTTGTCGGTTTTTCGTTTAAAATTTGCCTTTTGACAATTTGACTTTATCCCAATTTTATTAAAGTATAAATTATTGTAAAGAATTAAAGTGTTAAGTAGTTTTCATTCAATGATTCACCCAGTAGTAGCTGTAGTTGTAATAGTAGTTTTACTGTACTGGTAAAACTATCGAAATTGTAGAAACCATATTAAGATTGATACTGGTACGCAACTGTTTGCCGTTGTCTGGCAACTGTTATAGGGCCAGTATCTGGCCACTTTACCAAAATTATTAAATTTCTATTGGGTTTTCATCTTCATCCATCCGGCCGTCAATGGTAGTATGAATGAAACTATAAAAATATATATCCCAAAATAAAGTATCTCTTTGGTTTCTTACATGGCATCAGTATGCAAGAAAGAGAAAGTAAAGATGACACCCGCAAATCGTAGAAAAGAATGCACAGCGGCATCATATCCAGTTAACACGTTTCACTTTTTTTTCTCACTTTTATTATAATTCATATGCCTTTGATCCCCGGGTCGCTTCTGAAGCTCTTGATCTTCCTGGTATCAGTATTGGTGGTCTTAAAAGGTTGATTAACATTTTTTTTTCAAAGTTAACTCCAACACCAACGAATAGTTCGAGCCTTTTGTGTTTTCCCACGAAAGCAGGTTTAACGGCTTACAATTATTCTAAATATAAGCTTAAAGTCAAAACTATCTGTCAGGCATCTAAAAGTAACATGACGAGGAAGGTCAACAATGGGATCACGTGGCTGTAAAAATATTTGCGGTAAACTGTAGATTTGGACATTGTCATTTGTTGCCTTGACACGTTCTACGCCTTTCAAACGTTTCTCCAAATAAAGGTTGTTGATGTATCCGGATATATGAATGGATCTTTTCTCACTCTTCTTGGTGTTAGACTCACGCGGTTGCCTCGTCAGTGCATTAAATAGCAAGATCGTGCAATTTTTGATCGATCACCGTGAGGTTTTGATTTTGATTTTAAAAAGGATTTGGGCGCTGTGAATTCAAATATTGGGTTTTATATGAACATCGGAGAAATATTCAGATTATTATCGTAGTGCGTGACACGTGTAAGCCCAAGGCGCGATAGCAGAATTACGCCCTTTTTTTACGGAGTATTAAACTATTTCAACTATATTCGGAGAAATATTGACGTACACTCACACAAAACTGTCTATTTAAAAGTAATAGAATCTTCTTATGTTTGATATATTTTATATTTAATATTTGTAAACATTCTTTATGTAAGAAGAATTCTATTTTTGATAAATAGATTCTATTTAATGTAAACATCTTTAAAAAAAAAAGTTTATCCCACTGTAGACGTTTTCGTATTCACTTAGGCGTATTTCGTTGGATATAATTTTCCTTCATTTTCCCAATACTTAAAGTAATCGCTTGACTCGCCCAGCGTCACCATCGAAATTCGCTTCTAACATCCCATAAAATAAGTCCTCATCTCCGCCCCGTGTAATCTGAAATAAAAGTTTTCGGCGAGAGAGGGAAATAATGCGGATAAGCGTTGTAATTTGAGAAAATAAGTTTGGAAAAGCGTAACGAATATTGTAAGACGAAGTCTGTCGACTGACAATAGAATCGCGCCGCGTTGTCTAAATATTTGGGAATTCTTTTCCGTAGGAAAAGGAGGGAAAGCGTACGCCCCGGTGTATTACGAGAAGGATAACAAACGGCACTCGGGGAGAGTAAAACGCACGGTCTCTGTGACAAAATGCTCGACTGCAGGTGGCCCACAGATGCCGGGGGATTATGGGTTTTATCCCCCGACGGGATATTGATCCTATTGTGCGAGGCGAACGAGCGGGGCAGAGCCGCTGTTGGTGGATTCCGCTGGATGCCTTGAGGATGCTATTCGAGGACACGCCGGAATCTGAGACGAATATAAAAAAGTTTCGACTCGATGTTTCGTTGATTGCATTATGCGTACAATAGCGCCGTAAATTTCATTAACGACGCGAGCCAAAGACAAACAACCTTTTACCCAACTTTACGAATGAAAAAGAAAATAATCAAACCAAGGGAATTGAACATAGCAGTGGCAAATGTTCGGTCGGGCCAGTGTATATATATATAAACATAAATCAATATATATATAACTTTGGCATTAACATTATGCCTGAAATCTCACTTATAGTTTCAAGTGTACGGGGTTCGAAAAACCAATTGTTCCAATGAACATATTAGCAACGATACTAGCACAAGTCTCTTTACCAGAGTCTGACTGACAGTACTCTACCAGAGTCGAGCCAATAGATTGACTCTGACAATTTGTTACATGGTAGGTAAATGAGATTAATCGATGGGAATTTGTAACCGTTGTACATCGATAGTCGTAATTTCGTCGAGCATCCTTTGTAAGAGTCATTACCGTTGCGCGCGCGCTTGTCAAGAGATTACTCAAATAAAATACCTCGCGTCGGGTTTTCATCAGATTTCATTGCTATTCATTCGTACGGCACGAAGCTAATATTTTACGATGACTTATCGACCGAGCCGAATAACGCTTATTAATTTATGATTTGGTTTGACGAAATCATTAATCTTTTTGGGCCTTCCCGGGGACCGGGAGTTGCGTAACGTCGGGCCCCGAAGTGGAGCAAAAATTTGACAGCGGAACAATGAATGACGGGCCTTCGGAATGGGCGCGCGCGCGGAAGAGGAACACCGCGCGCGGCCTTACGATTGGACGTATCGAGGAGTCAACTTTTCTGAGCTGTAAATCGAGATTAGTAACGCGCGGTAGGTCGTGCACGCGAACCGACGAATGAATAGGCCGCATAACCGAGAAGGAGCTAAGCCTTTGGCTCGGATTTCGCGCTTCGCGAGGGTTCCGCACCCTACTCTTTTACGTCTCTAGGTGGCACGCCATCCTTAAACACACTTCTTAGCTTACGTAGCTCGAATATCGCCCAAGTCCGACCTAACAAGCGACTTATGTTTATTTCTTATTCTCCGACGCTGCCAATATGATACTACACTTTTTTTTTACTTTCAAAAATACATTCCCTTTAATAACAACGGAAACACCCGTATGGAACATAGACGTATATTAGACGTCAGGGAGAAGTTTGAAAAACGTTTAGACGAGGTATATAAAATCATCATCATAGGGTCAAATGTCATGTTTTTAAAATGATTTAAGAACATTTGTTATAGACGTGTATTACTGTTAGTTTTACGTAAAAATAACGTTTCTTAAACGTAAATACATGTCTATATCAAACATCTTGGAAATATTTTAAATACATGACATTTGACCATAAAATGATTATTTTATATACATCGACTATACGTCCTTCGAACTTCCCTAGAAAATGAAACATATATGGTCCATATGTATTTTAACAATTTCATTTAATAAAATAACAAATTCATGTATGGACATATTATCGAAAATTTTAACAATAATGAAATGTTATTGGTTGTTAATTTTCTTGATAAATAATCCGATTCGGTGCACTATATTGTGAACGTATTTGCTTAAAACGGAACGTAATTTACATCTACGCGCGTCGTAATGCATCTGTACATGTATTTCTGTACACGTAGTTACTTTCTATATTTACCAAGAATATATTGGGCTATATATCTATATATCCGTGCGGTTGGTAAACCAATCGATATACAAGCCACCATCGTCGGAGCGCCATTTTATTTCCGTAAACTTTGTTTTGCATTGTGTGCTGCGGAAATTCACCGACAGAAGTTGCTGTCACCTTCTGGATATCACAATTTACTTCTTACTTCGTTTCTATTTAAGGTTTATTTAATGGAAAGAGGCCACTTTTTATTTAATTTAATAAGACTTATTTTTCTAAATCATAAATTAATATATATATATATATATATGTATATAAAATCAGGTTTTTGCAAAATTAAAATGAATCACTACAATGTTCCTATTTTGCAAAATGAAAAGTTATTTATAATCAAAGAAATTAAATCATAATTGTAAGTTGCACTGTTGAATTTGATCCTTCATTTAAAGCCAATTTTTCGCAATTTCAATGCACCCCTTTAAGTCGAATTATTCAAAGGAAGATATTCTTGAAGCAACAAAACTATTGACATGCGTTTCATAAGCCAGCATCGAATGAGAATATCAAACATTTTTATTAGTCGTATGTGTAAAACGATCTTGTTGCTGAATCAGCATGTTAAGAGTTCAATCAACGAACTGGCCTAAGGTTTGATGCATACAAAAGAATCAGTGATCACTTTTATAAAGGGCCCCTCGCATTCTCTCGAACAATTTAAGCGCTATTGGTTCGAATCAGATCTGATAATCGAGTTGTTGGCACCTGTGAAACCTTCATAATTAATATGTCTAGGTGCGTGCATTGCAATAAACTAATGCACACTGAGAAAGAGCTTTTGAATTTTTCCAGGAAATTAATAGTACCT